>OU343220.1:241506089-241570068 GCA_910596185.1 Chrysanthemum makinoi | reverse complement strand
TGTCTCTTTTGTTGTACCGGTATATCTTATCAAACTGCAAGCAACGCTTCTTCTTTTCTTCTTGTGTATCTCGTTTATACACAATGGTTTCTTCTTGACGTCTTTCTTTCTTCTTGTCACGTTGTATAGTGACATGATTTTCTTTCTTCTTCTTTGTTGTCGTGTGCAAGACACCAACAAAGCTTTCACAATTGTTTTCTTCTTTTGAGATTTCTGTCGCGTACAAGTATCACAACAGAATCAGGCCACCACGTTGTTTGGTGTCCTTCCGTTTGCAATTTCGACACAAGACAAGTCGTATACTACTTTCTTGCGTCCCTTAGTTATCCAGGCAACGTCTTTGATTATACGTCGCGTATTCTTCTTCTTGAAATAAAGTTCCAGCGTCTTTCTTTCTGTTTTGGTTTCCTTCTGGTCTCGTTAAGATTTCTGGTTTTGTGATGCGTCTCGTTAACAAGTTTCTGGTTTGTGATGGTGTAACGAGCGTGTGTATAACAAGGCTCTGATACCAAATGTTGGTCCCAAATATGAGTCGAAATGAAATTGCAATAAGTAAACTTGAATAACTAATAATTCGTCTAACTTTGTAATGTTACATGCATGCGAGTACTTATAACAAACGAAGGGGTATGTCCCCAACCGTTGTGTCGGTTCAGATTTGTAACCGTCATCTAACTGCCATAACCGTAATTCGGTTATAAAACTACCTAACTATAACTACCTATAACCGCTTGGCGGTTGTAAACTATGTAACGACCAAGTTTGGTCCTTGGCGTTTTGAATGTGAAGCAATGTCGAGATTAGTGTTTATATTATGAATGTTAATGTTTATATTTATAGAACTTTTTTCTATAAAATACTAGACCCCTTTTTCTCAACACACACGATCCAATTTCTTATAATTAATTTCCTTAAAAATATCTAATGGACTCTCCAACAAGTAGTACAAACACTGCTTTTGCTACTACTATATATTACTAGTGTTGCATATTCTCTTAACAAGCTAAGACTGCTGCCAATTGGAATCTATTTATGGTTTTTTTTATGGAGTGTTTGGGTTAGAGTATCTCCGTAACACCTATTTTAATCAAATTCTGTTATAAATTTCATTTTAATCGATATTTATATTGCTCAATTGTAACCCTAGCTAGGCTAGCTTTATTTACAGTTTTACTTCAATTTCTAGGGTTATGCATGGTTGATTGTGATATTGAATGTTGAATATATGTGATGATTGTTATATGTAGATATTGATTTATTAGGTTAGCATATTGCTGAATCGTAAGTTCGTAACTGTGAAGTCGCTCTACTGACTGTGATTTTGCGTGCTTAATTGCGTAATATATTTTATTCTTGATTAATAAATATGTGTACGTTAAAATGTGATTATTTTTATGTGTAGACTTGATGTTGATAGATGTAAGTATTGCTGATACGTGATGTGGCCAAATGTAACCGTAGTGCAAGTCACTCTACTGATTTTGCATTAGTTAGGATTTATAATGCTTAATAAGGTTAACGTTAGAATGTGATTATAGTTATGTGTAGATGAGGATGTAGCAGATTCGATTTTATATTATTCTATGTAAGTATTTGCTGATATGTACATGCACGCTACTGATGTACATGATTTTGTTGTGCTTTATCACGTAATATATCAGATTGTTGTTAATAGTGAACGTTAGAATGTGTGATATTTTCATTACGAAAAGTAAATGTAGAAGATTATTCATTTAATTTGATTTGATTTGATGTTATTATTGGTGAATCGTAACTGTCATGTACCGCACATTTAATGGTAGCTAGTTTAAGCCACAATACTGTTGAGTTTAAATGTGATTTTGATGTTAATTAATATTGCTGAATCTTAACTTTCATGTACCGTGAATGTAACGGTAGTTTAATTCGCTTTACTGATTTTCATGATTTTGTTGAGTTTAAGTGTGTTTTTGTGTGCCTACTCGCGTAACAGATTGGATTGCTGTTAACGTTGAATGCTGAAAAAGCCGACGTTAGAATATGTGATATTGTGATTTTGTTAGGTAATTGTAAAAGAAGATGATTTATCAGGCTCGTTTTGATGTTAATATTGCTGGTTAACTCACGCTACTGTGTTTTATGATTTTGTTGAGTTAAAGTGTGATTTTGTGTGCCTAATCACGTTATAGATCAGATTGGAGAGCATGTGAGTGTTAAAATGTGATTATTGTTGTTATCTGATGTTATGATTATGTTGAATACTTGAATTGATTTGATGTTAATCTATGTAAATGTGCCTGCATCATAACGATAGTTGAAATCGCGCTACTGAGTTTGATAATAAATTGGAATGTTTAGGTAATATGTATGATTTAGTTGTAATTTTGCATGATACTTATTGTATATAACTTTGCAAAAAGTAACCTTGGTTCGATTGAATACTTATGTTACTTGAATTACGTTGTTGCCAATAGTCGGATTTATGAGTACAACCTAATATGCGATATCATGACCCTATATCACTACAAGAAAAAGGTCTTTTAGTGACATTTTTTATAATGACACATGTAATAAGTGTGAGCAAAACTCCACATATCCTTACACTTTTAAAGAAAGTGTGAGCATAGTTTAAGTTTTATTCACACATATTAAAAAGTGTAAGCAAAAGTGTAAGTTTTGCTTACACTTTAGAAAAAGTGTGAGGAGATATGAAGTTTTGCCTGCACTTTTTAAAAAGTATAAGTACAAGTCTAGTGTTTTACCCACACTTTTAAAAAGTGTTCGCAAAACTATAAATTTACCTTACACTTTTTGAAAAGTGTTAGTAAAAGTATTATTTTACTTACACTTATATAAAAGAGAAATTAAATGTCTAAATTTTTACCTACACTTTTTAATAAGTGTAGGCAAAGGTATAATTTCACTGCATGGACGACCCAAAATGAACCGGATCGATAAAACCGACAAAAACCGAGCCGACTCGATAGCCTTTCGGTTCACTCTCGGTTTCATGTTTTCCTATTTTCGCTTTTGAGTCGGGTCGGTTCGAACAAAAACCGACAAAACACACCTAAATCGAACCGAACCAAACCGATTTCGGTTCATGTTTTTCATCAAGTCGGTTCTCGAGTCATTTCGGTTTTTGTCGGGTAGATTCGGTTTTGGACCTTTGTTCAGCCCTAATTTCACTAACACTTTAAAAAATAGTGAATAAAAATTCTATGTTTTATCTACAATTTTTAAGAAGCGCAAGTAAATATTTAAGTTTAACTACAATTTTACATTATGTGTGAATAAATAGTTTAAGTTTTTATCTTTTTATAAAACTTTTTATATTCCCTTACCTATAAAATTCATTGTTTAATTCTAAAATCGATAGTTTCAGTTTTTATCTCTTTTTCTAAAAATCTCTTTTTATGTGGAAAAGTGTTATGTGTGAATAAATAGTTTAAGTTTTAGTATCTTTTATAAAAATCTTTATATTACCTACACTTATCGATAGTTTCGGTTTTTATCTCTTTTTATAAAAATCTTTTTTTAATTCCCTTCAAAGAACAAACCGCTCAAACACCTCTCATTAACAAACACCCCGATTAACAAACCGCTCAGATAATGGAAGCCAAACACCCCCGATTAACCTGCGCTTAACAAACTTGCTCAGGTATTTACATCATGAACTGAAATTACTTCATGAACTGAAATTAAAAAGTGTAGATTCGTTGAATTTGAGCTCTAAAATAGTTGTTGTTAGTTGTGTTAATTGTTGCATATAATGTGTTTGATGATATACCTAACTCAAAATAATTATTAAATTAGTTGAATCTGATGCATGTAAAGTGTTTGATGATATGCCTAACTTAAGTTTTTACCGTATTTGAGGTCTCGTCTCGGTACCGATTGTAATGTGAGTATTTTAATTACTTAAGTTTTTACCGTATTTGAGGTCTCGTCTCGGTACCGATTGTAATGCGAGTATTTTCATTACTGTATTTGATTATATTGCCGTTTCACGTTAGGAAGTGGTAGGATTCGATCTGACCGAATATAGTTGGAGATCTCAGATTTTGGAGTACAATGTGTTGTAGCACTAGAATAAACTGATAACACAACTGGTTGTATAAGCTCTAATGGTTTAAGCGAAATAAGTTTGGCACGATGAAGTGTGGTACTAACGAAAAGTAAATTGATATAACGGAATCAGCAGAAACTAGCGAAATAAGTTTGGCGTGATGCTTTTTGAAATTTAGAGATAAAAGCATAAAAATCGTGTGTGGACTTTTCATGCTATGTATCTATTTTTATGGACTTTTATGCTTTTTGATGTTTGAAATGTCTTGAAAGGACCTGCATATGGCGTTCCTTAACCTTGAAAAGGCCTATGATAGTGTCCCTCGAGAGTTGATTTGGAGAACTCTCATTGACAAGGGAACACCAAGGAGATACATGAGAGTCATTAAGGATATGTACGACAGGGTTAAGACCCGTGTACGGTCCACCGTGGGGGTCTCAGAGTTTTTCCCTGTGAAAGTTGGGCTACACCAGGGATCTGCTTTAAGCCCCTACCTTTTCGCCTTGATTCTAGATAAATTATCCCTAGGGATACAAGAGGGCATCCCGTGGAGCATGATTTTTGCTAACGACATTGTGTTGGTGGCAAAATCGGCGGAAGGTTTAAACATCAAGCCGGAGCTCGGAGGGAGGCTCTTGAAGTCAACGGGCTTAGGGTGAGCAGAGAGAAGACTGAATACCTAAGATGTGCTTTTGGGACGACCGAGTGACCACCACGAGGATATTCGTATCGGCGACCAGATCCTGCCACCGAAAGAGTCTTTTAGATATTTGGGATCGATGATTCACAAATCAAGGAGGATAGATGAGGACGTAACCCACCGGATCAGAGCTGGTTGGGCGAAATGGAGGGCGGCGTCGGGGGTCCTCTGTGACAGGAACGTCCCCTTAAAGTTAAAGGGGAAATTTTATAGGGTGGCGATTAGACCGGCTATGTTGTATGGGTCCGAGTGTTGGCCCATCTCCAAGGCCCATGCTAACAGAGTAGAGGTGGCAGAACTGAGAATGCTAAGATGGACTTGTGGTAAAACCTTGCTTGACATGATCCCGAACGGAGTTTTCAGAGCAAAACTGGAAGTCGGAAATATTATTGCAAAGATGAGAGAATGAAGGTTGAGGTGGTTCAGTCATGTCAGGAGGAGGCCTCAAACGGCGCTGGTTAGAAGGGTCGAGGCGCTAGTTGTAGATGGAGTGAGAAGAAGGGGCAGACCCAAACTCAGGTGGGAGGATAGACTTAAGCTTGACATGTCGGAGCTTCGCTTGTCGGAGGACATGACCTCAGATAGGAAAGGGTGGAGAGATAGGATTAGGATCTGCGGTTAGTTTTGGCTTGGTGCTTTGTGGGTCTAGGTGGGTTGAGTGGGATAGGCTTTTTAGCGTCTCGTTGTTTTGCCTTGCCCCGGTGGTTTCGGTTTTTGGTGCCTCCTCTTTTGCTTTGCCGTAGTCTTAGGCCCCTTGCGTTGCTTTGTTTTTGCTCTGTGTGATTAGGCTTGCTTGCTTTTCGTGCCATGCTTTGCTTTGGTGCCTTGTTTTTGCTCTGCCTTAGCTTTAGGCTCGTGCGTTGTTTTTGCTTTGCTCTTTATTGCTCCTTTAGGTCTGCATGCTTTTCTTTGTGCTTTTCTTGGTTGCCTTGCTTTGTTTTGCTTGCTTTCCTCTTGCATGTGCTTTGTTGTTTTACTGTCTTTTGCTCTCTTTCTTCTCTCTCACACGCACACTTGCACTTGTCGGATGTCTCGTTGGAAGCAGTCTCTCTTCTCCAGGGTCTATCCTGGGGCAGGGGTAGGATCTGTCTACATTTTACCTCCCCCATACCCCGCCTCAGCGGGATTGGGTATGTTGTTGTTGTTGTTGTTGATGTTTGAAATGTCTGTTGAAAGATTTTAGGTGTTGCTACAATGTCACACATGGATCTAAATACTCCACACATGGATCTAAAATCTGACATCACTTAACGCTAAAACTGTTAGTTTAAGGATTGAAACTTTAGCAAGTTAATGACTATTTGGGCTAACCGTGAAAACATTATCTGAAGTGACGGAAGCATGAATTTTAACATGTATATGCATTGCTGTAGTAGATTAATAGAAGTAGGGACTATGATTGTTACATGAAAATGACTAAGGCCACCTTTGGAGAAACTACAGATGACAGGTGTATTAATCTACATGAAAGTAAATTGATATAACGAATCAGCAGAAAATACATATGTTGTTAGGGGGTGTTTTTTCGGCTTATATAGCCGGCTTATGGCTTATTTGGTTCTTGGCTTATGTTTCTTAAGCTCACTTTTTGTTGTCTTATTTTGCAACTTTTTGGCTTGTATAAGCTTATTATGACATAATAAGTATATATATAAGCCGAGAAGTTTCAAAATAAGCCACAAAAAGTGAGCTTATGAAACATAGCCCAAAACCAAATAAGCCATAAGCCGACTATATATGCCGAAACAAACACTCCCTAAACCAGGTAGTTCGTTTACTTGACATTAATCACATTATGTCACTGGTTGCTTACGGGGAGGATCTGAGTTAACCAATCGAGTAATCCGTTATCGGTTTTGGTGATGCTAATTAGTACGTAGTAATTTTAAGGTCTCTTAGAGTAAAATGTTTGATGTGTGCTTCACAATTTAAAAGGCACTCCATGGCATAGAGTATAACATGCTCTTTTCCCTCCATTTGTGCGCAAAAGACAACCAGACTTATCCAATAACAGACAAGAAATCCTTTCTGCCATAGAAAAGGTTAAGTAACTCCCTTCTAAAGAACCAAGTTTAATATACTCCCTTCTAAAGAACCAAGATTAGCCAACATTGCCTATCAAGGTAGCTTTCTAGAGGTCATATCGGGCATGATAAATGCAGTGGGTCTTGGAAGTACATAAACTAAAACTGAGACAGAAGTCACAACAGATAAGAGCTCACGGTGATAATGAGCCTTTCTGAGTGATTCAATTCATCTTCGACAAAGCATAATTTAAATACATGTATCAGAATGTGGTTTACGTGTCTCATAGAGCCATAGGAACCTTGGGCACTCTCTAAAGCCTTAATCCTGTAATGCATCTGATAATATGTTGAATTTTGTATTAGCATACAGTTGTTGATAAATTTTATTTTGATACTGAATCTATCAACGAATTACCACTGCCCTGTGTTATGTGCAACTAGGCAGACCTAAAGAACAACATTACTAAGGTGTTTATATAAGTATATTAAGCAATTATGCTTTAAGTAAAGCCATAATCATCTTGCTATGTGTGAGTGCTTGCGCACAAGGTTATTTAGCAATTACCACTGCCCTGTGTTATGTGCAACTTGGTAGAACTTGTATACCTGTTGGTTAAGGATAACTTGGAAATTCAGATATATTGATATTTCTTAATGGTTGTTTAAGCTCTCATGGATAGATCTTGGATGTATCTTGCACCGAGAGCAAGTGCACAATATGTAGAAGGCGTAGAATATTTTTTAGACTTTGGTTTTGAGAAAAAAAGTAATCATGGGAGGATTTTGTGTCCGTGCATTGACTGTGTCAATATCCCATTCCATAGAAGAGATAAAGTGTACGATCACCTTATATGTGCGGGTTTCAAAAAAAAAAACTCAATTTGGAAAGAGCACGGGTGTAACCACTTGTAAATTTTCCTACCGATTTTTGGCGGCTATATTTTTTTTCTTTCGTTTTGAACTTTAAACACGACAAGTCACGAGTTTTTTTTTGAAACTTACCTCGACCTCGATAATAAAAACTTTATAAAATAAATATATGATAAACTTTTTTTTTATTTATCTACCGGGCCTCTAAGCTCAACCCGACTCAATCTAATTCATTTTATTGAGCTCGCATGTTCAACCCGATCCAACCTAACACCTATAACTAAATCACTTAGGCATAGCCTTTTATTTTTCAATCCAAGCACACCTTTATTTTATTATTGGCATGTAATATTTCTTTTGTGATTCTCATGTACAAACACAAGACCATGCAAGTATTTTTGGTACAACTTCTCCCTTGTTGTCTGTAACCCCAGCAACGAGCAACCAAGCAAAATAAAACCTTTTGGTCTTAATATACATACGTGTGAGTGTGTGTGTTGAGCAAAAGAAACCAAAAACCCAATGCACCTTTAATGAAGCATCTACTCAATATTGTTGCTAGTATATCTTAGTATATGTTATCCCTATGTTTCTGTGAACCTGACAAATACAACACAAACACAAGAATCAAACTTCAACCTTGGTCAAATGTCAAACCCAACACCTCTTTAATACTTGGAAAAATAAATTTCATGTTTCTGTGTTCCTATCGTGTACCAAACCAAGCCACCAAAACAAAGTAAAACCAAAACATTCCACTTTGGTCATGCGTGTGTGGGTGTGATGTCAATAGAAGAGACAAGTTTTTCTTTCTTTCTTTCTTGTACAGTCAAGCAAATCAACTTTTGGTTTAAAGAACTCCCATGCGTGTGTAGACCAAAGGAGACCAAGTACAAAGTCAAAGCCACCCTACAATAGCCTAAACAATATTTTCTTTTTGACCTAGAGCTTCCATGATAACGACTCAACACTTCAAAGATGTGTAACTATCAAGCATGCTTGATCCTCTTTTTCACTTGACAAGGACGACACAAATTCATGCCCCAAGGAGGTGTTTCAGTCGAAGCATGCTCAAACACAACTCACCCATCACTCTCATCTTTTGGAACTATTAAGAAGCTTGAAACACCTATGTCCATTACCTCCCCTATATAAGATGACATCTCAAACTCACTAACTCAATCAATCTCAAAACATTCTTCCATCTCAAAACAAATAAACGTCCACTGTGGATATTCGTGGGTCAAAGGGAAACGCAAGGAGTCTTGATCGTTTTGTACGGGTATAAGGAAACAAGGGAATATTCGGTCACGCGTGCGTTCACTCCTCTTTGAATCTCGTCACCACCACCCTTGGTGTAGTAAGTCTTCTCAAGCTCCATTTTCAACACATATCGTAATACTTTGGGTCTCGTTATGCGCTTTAGTTGCGATTTTGTCTTGTACGTAACATAGTTTATTTTCGCTTTATAGCGTGAGAGCTCACTTTAAACAACATAATGTATCGTAAAAGCTTGTGTGGAAAAATCTTAATGTATATGTTTACTAATAAGCTCATGAATAAGCTAACACATAAACCTAGCATATTTTGATATATTTAGAGAAGATGTATTTTGGAAAAACTCTACAGAAACCAATGTAACCACAAGTTTTAAACATAGCTCGTTGAGCATGTATAAACCAAACCCAACCCAGTTTTGAATCGGATATAGACCACTCAAGTGCAAGACATAACACCAAAGGACTTGTAGTCCAGTTGGTGCGTTGCTTCCTGCCAATGGCAATGTATACTCTCTATTTTTTTTTGTTATTTTACAACTTTCACTAATTGGCGATTCAGCCCTCGACTTTGTACCACTCACCAATTTCCTTAAAAACTCTTAATAAGTCTTATAACTTGTATTAAACTTTACACTTTCTCCTCCAACTTTAACTCACTTGACACTTATTTAAAAACTTTTATAAGTTTAAATATATTTTATCATTCTTCGTTTATATAAATATGTTTAGCATATTTCTTTTGACGACACATTCGCGTAAACTTTAAACGATATATTTGTCCTAGTATATTATTTCCCCCGACTTCAATAAATATAACTTATATATTTAGACCCTCGAAAACCAAACAAATTTAATAATTACTTGTCTACTTATATTTATTAATCCTTCGACAATACTCTTATATGATACATTTCATACTCATTATTATCTCACATATATTTCAAGAGCCAATATTTTAAACGTAAGCATTGCCACACAAGCAACATTAAACACAACCACTTGTAAACACTTAAATTTATTTACACACTTCGAGTCGTGAGTACTCAAAACTGCAAACTAAGACTTGCCCTCTCGTTCTTAGGTTCCGGGTCGGAGCCAATGCTATATCACACTTGATCTCTTTGTGCTTATTCACTACTACTAAGGTTAGTTTATAGCCCAACTTTTACTCTTATTTACTTGCTTTATAAAACTATGGGGTGAGAAACATGTAAAAACTCTTTTCGGACCTAAAACAGAAAACACTATTACGTGAAACAACCTTGAATCCCAACTATGCTACCGTTAGTTCCCTTTGGGGAGGCGCGATTGTTATGAATAGATCTATTGGGGATGACACCCCCGTTCGAGTTTGACCGGTTAGGCAAACGTCGGGCGTATATCATATCGTATTTATTGAGTGTACTGGAAATACACTTGCTGGGCTTTTACTTATCATGCTTCTAGATGCATGCACACTGTCGTAGTTTCGGTCGCATGAACTTTGTATTAGCGTAATAGCCTTTTTGTATATAGTGTCATTCACGAAGATGTTATATGTGCAACTATGGTCCAACTTGATTTCGTAAACTTAAACCTATGAACTCACCAACCTTTGTGTTGACATTTTAGCATGTTTTTCTCAGGTTTACTTATTGGCATGGGCAATGGCAAAGGCATTCGTTGAAGACTGGCATCCGAAGTGTTTCCAATCATATTTAATACAACTTTTAATGGGACAACATATATTTTTATGGGCTTTACTTTCGCACTTTGAAACAATGATGTAAAACTATTTCTTAAATAAATCTATATTTTGAAAATCGAATAGAATTTCCATTATTTATTACCTTGTGTTGTGTATATTGATTTAGTAGCACCCCATGACCCAACGCTTCCGCTTTGTGAAATTTTGGGGGCGTTACAGATTGGTATTCAGAGCCAAGGTTATAGAGAATTAGGTATTTTTCAAAACCTAAACTATAACCGAATTTTCCTAAAAACACTTCAACGCCGCCACATATGCCGGCCATGCCTTGCCTACTGATACACGATGTAGTCGTGCTATGTGTTACTACTGTATTTTAGGTTCGTATAAGCTCTTATTTGAATTAAATTAATTATTTCTCAAAGTCATTAAGTTTCTTAATTAACTCACATTTAAACTTTAAGGTTGTTCTTGTTTGATTGGGTCGCGAAGTTTAAATGTGTATAAGCTCATTCTCATTTAAACTTTAAGGCTGTTCTTGTTTGATTGAGTTGCAGTGTTTAAATGAGAATAATGTTGATGTAACAAACTTAATGAGATTAAGGAATAATTAACATAAGGAGAGTGTAGAGTATGTTAATACAAATAAGCCGTAAAAACGTTTATTTATATTTTACGATCTTCTAATGTTTTGTCGATAACAAACGTAAAATCATATTAACGAAACAAATAAAATACGTAAATGGTTTGAACTAATAATTTCTAACATATTTACATTTTCACATAAAACACTAAAACAAGTATAAGTGATTTTATGATTTAGTAATACATATGTACAACAACTAGTGTTTACATATTTGGGTAAAATATACACATAACTAGTATGTAGTATATTGGGTAATATAAATGGGTAGAAACTTAAGTATCACAACCCATTGGGCAAATACATTGAATGTAGTTGGGTACAACCCAAAGCCCGTAACCCATGGATCTTGACCCATAACCCATTACATGACATCATGCTTATATCACACATGGATAATACCCATAACACATGGATCAACCCATACCCAAGTGACTAAGTGCAATGCACTCAAAGATACATTGTATCTAGCCAAAGATCCATGGTTCAACCCATGACCCATGGCCCATAACCAAAATACCCATGGATAAAGAGGAGCGTTCCACGGATCCCTAGCTTTGTGCTAGCCGGATCCCTTGTGGTAGGGATCCGTGGGATCCTGGGAACAGTAGGATTTTTCCTCTATAAATAGTGAGCCATTTCTTCATTATTTCTTACCCCTTTCTAACACACTTTCTCCCTGAGTTAAAAACTCACTAACCTCAGATCCAAGAGATCTATGTTTGTAGTTTTGTTTTTGTGTGATCTTTTAGGTTCCTCTTAAAGGCAAGATCACCACCTTTGAAGTCGAGCAAGCTCAAGTCCATGAGTTGCCATGCTTCCTCATCATCAAGGCTACTGAAGTCTTCTTGTTGATGATTCCTTTCTTTCTTCAAAGAAGTGTAGGGTTGAAGACATTAGTGAAAGATGTCTCAAGTGTCAAGACGAAGATATTAGTGAAGGGTATCTATCGTCTATAGGATAAGCACTTGTGGTAGGTGCTTAGAAGTCAAGACAAAGAAGCATTAGTGAAAGGTGCTTAGAAGTCAAGACAAAGAAGCATTAGTGAAAGGTGCTTAGAAGTGAAGACACAAGACATTAGTGAAAGGTGTCTTGTAGATCTAGTCAAAGGCATTAGTGAAAGGTGCCTTAGATGTACATTCGATATGGTGTGTT
Source organism: Chrysanthemum makinoi (assembly GCA_910596185.1). Classification (NCBI taxonomy): domain Eukaryota; kingdom Viridiplantae; phylum Streptophyta; class Magnoliopsida; order Asterales; family Asteraceae; genus Chrysanthemum; species Chrysanthemum makinoi. The sequence continues at coordinate 241,557,658 of OU343220.1, read as the reverse complement.
TCGATGTACAAGATAGACTAGTATTAGATCCAAGGATATTGATATCCTTGATGATGTTGTAAAGGAGTAGATCTCCTTTGGGATTAGTCGTTGGTGTAGTATGGTAGTAGTTCCTCCATTGCAATGGAACTAGGTGCTTAGCCTAGTACCTAATAAAGGGTAGGCGACGTTGTAAAGGTGTAGTTCACCTTGGAGTGAAAGAACTAGGTACTTAGCCTAGTACCTTATAAAGGGTAGGCGACGTTGTGTAGGTGTGGTTCACCTTGGAGTGAAAGAACCCGGTGGTTAGCCTAGCACCGGAAAAGGGTAGGCGACGTTGTGAAGGCTTCTCCGCCATAAGGAGATTGGTGTAGTGATTACGAACTCTCGAGTAGGTGACTCGGGGAGTGGAGTAGGGAAAGGAAGGTGTCCTTGTAGCCGAACCACTATAAATACTCGTGTTGTGGTTTTGTGCTTCTTACTCTTATCTTTTCATTACTTACCTTTATATGCTTGTTTATCAACATCCAACACACACATCCAAATAGATTGACATAAGTCGATCTAAATAAATTAAAAGGAAGTTTTAATTGGCAAAACTATTCAACCCCCCCTTCTATTTTTCCACAATTGGCATCAGAGCTTCGTTACCAATTTTGTTGAAGTATATTGTACTTTAAAAACTTGATACGATCCATGGTTAATTGAAAACTACAAAGAAGGTCTTTCATAAAAACAAACACTTTAAAACTATATGTTTGGATGTTGATTTGATAACAACATTTTTCTTATTTATTTATTTTATTTAAATTGCACTAATCTTCTTTGTCATGTTGATTAGTCAAAGCTCATACTCACCAAGCTTTAGGAGTCGCTTGGTAACAAGAATACCTTCCTTAAGAAGGTATCTTAACCGCAAAGGAGCGGGAATCGTCTAAGTGACATGTGTTGTGTCATTTGTAAAGACATTCCTAAGTGCGCTAGAAGTATGATTTTCTTTTTACTTTACTTGATAATTAAGTATACCTATTTAGGTATTTATATGATTATCTTTTGTGCTTATACATGTTTTACATGAAGCTTCATTAGGAAGCCTTTTTCTCACATGCGTGTTTTATTTCTCGTCTAAAGTCGTGGTATATAAAACTTATGTTTTGTTTCTTTTAAATCCAATAATAAAACAAAACACGAATTTCAAAAATTCCTCCTTCCCTGTAAATAATCCCATCGTCGACCACTCTACCAAACCCTCACTTTTTCAAATCCTCCAATTTCAAAAATTTCCTCTTATTCAAAAACTTCATCTTCCTCCTCATTTCATCTCAACAGAAACCAAGAAGATCCGTCATCAACATTGTTTACATCGCACTCGTGCTCATCGCCCTAACACTCATCGCACTTGTGTTCCCTATGATGAAGTTCACATACGGAGACATTTACTTTGTGTTGTTAATCTATATTGGGATCATATACCCAATCCTTTGTATCATCCTTAGTATTGAAATGCAATATTATTAATAATCTAGTTTATCTAGGTTATTTTTATCATAATGTGTTTGTTACTTATTTTGATTTATATGTTTTATATTCTTTCGTGCTACATTAGAAGTCATGTATGCATGCTAAAAGAAAATGTAGGATAAAACATATTTCGTGGTATAAAAACTGTAAAACCTATGTTTTTATCAAATCTATTTCTGTTACTACAGATCCACGGATCCCGGAAGATATACTACTCGGATCCCTTTTATAAAAGAACCGTGGGATCCGTCCTACTGGAAAACAGTTTTTCATGCAAATTAAAAACCACTATCTTTCTAAATGTAATAATCCACTAGAAAGTCAAAACCTTGAGTGAGTTAAAGTGTTAAATACCATAGTTAATAAAAATCTAGTAAAAACATTAGATAATCATAGGTTGATCACAAACATCTCTCTTTATTAACTTATCATTTCTATAGGTTCAACTATGACGCATGAATATGAGTTTGATTTTTCACTCACTAGCGTCTACACTCCGAACATCTCTCTCGAACCCAACACACCGGGCAATCATGTCCGTGGGTTCAATAATCTATAAAACTGTCACTTCCACGAAGGACGTATTGTAGACACCTCTCTACAATTCGAAGAAGGTATCAATACCTCCTTCCGAGTCATAGGACTAGAATGTCTTCTTGAAATCAACGAGAAGATATGCCCAAGGTTCATAATGGAATTCTTCCGTCAAGTCGAACTCGTTCGTAATGAGGATCGCTCTTTATCTCTTTGGTTTTATATCAAAACCAAAAGTTCACTCTAACCCTTGGGCATTTTGCTCACATCCCCAGGATTCCAAATCATGGACAATGTGCCTTCACCGAAGATTGGTCTCTTGATTCTCTCTTCAATTTTCGTGAAGAAAATAGTTCATATTGTTCACACATACCCTCTCCGGAAGATTTAAATCGCATAATATGCAAACCTCGACCATATTACTCCGATCCAAACATTATCTTTACAAGGGATATCCGAGAAGAGTACAAGCCTTTTACACTCATCCTACGTGAGAATGTTTGGAGTCTTAGGGGAAATCGAGAAATTCTTCCCGCTTGTTGTGCTCACATGTTGTACTGTTTGCTAACACAACAACCATACAATCTCGCCTACTTCTTCGCAAGGCGAATTGCAAATCTTCAAGGCTCCAAGAATAAACTCATCCCTTATGGAATGTTCTTGACACGCCTCTATCATAATGTTATGCACTTCCATCCTCAATTTCAAAGTCCGTTGTACGTACTTGTGAACAATATGATGGAACCGCTAAACATATCTCTCATGAAGACTTTCTTCATTCTTGATTCCACCAACACTCATCAATCTCATAATGATCCTCCTAGCGAAAACACTCAAGGAACCTAGTAGTATTCCAAAATAGGATCAAATCTCTTGTAATCGTGCTTTATCAATGTAATCCAATTTCTTTCATGAAATAAAACATCTTACATTTGATATCTTAGTATTAGAACTCTTTTAGACTATCCTTGAGATATAATGCATTGTCAAGATCATTGCATACCTTTAGTAAAGGCCCTGCTGAGCAGATAGGCGGATCCCAAAGATTGCGCTTGACGGATCCCTACACTTAGGGAACCGTGGGATCCGGCAAACAGAAAATGCAATTACAAGCATTATATTTCAAACATATCCTTAGAACACCTCACACTAAGCTAAACATAGTGTCTTAAGGCAAATTAAGTCATTATCAAGATATGTTGATCTTTCCTACTCATACATAACTCACCTGGATCACACTCTAAGACGCTTGTAGATCTACCGTTTCATTTTTAATCCATTACTCTTCCGCTCTCAAACTCACACTTCATTTTTTACTTAATCCCTCACATTTAGTCTTAGAAATCTTTCGATTATGGCATAATTGATCATAAATCATCCTTACCTCAAAATTGATCAAAGTTGATCAAACTCTAGTTTTTCCCATCTCAAAGCTTCTAGGATATTTTCCAAAACACTATCCCAAGTCACAACCTAATCTCTAGGATCATTTAGCTTAAATTGACACTCTCATCTTTAGTGTCATCCTTGCTCATCCATTGGTACTCTTGAAAGTTCCAAATCCTTCCATAAAAGACAATCATTAGCTACATCACTCATTACCTTCAAGTACTTAAGCACCCCTTCATTTAAGACACTTAGGAGGACTGAAACACTCAAGATGTTATAGGTATTAGATCTTAGAAACATCATTCCCACTCTTTCATAGCTGCTGAGAGCCGGATCCCTAGGATTAGCCTAGACGGATCCCTCTAAGGAGGGAACCGTAGGATCCGGATGACAGTTTATGTCAAATCTTGCTAAAACAATCATTTCAACTCATCTTCCTAACTCAAACACTCCATCTCATCTTAAATGAGTTCCTAGATCAGTGCAAACTCTGAAGTTGACTCTTGTGCATGTTAATCATCACATTCCAATGAATCCTAGTGGCTTAAGGCTTAAATGCACTTGCCAAATCTCTTGGTTTATAAACCACTTTGTTAGGACCTCCATAGTCATCACTCTCATCCTAACTTTCAGCTCTTGCAACCTCTTGAAATCATCTCATCATGAGGAAAACCCTAAGCAATAACTTATCCACCAAAGAACCACCCATGAAAAAGGCTCGTGTTATACACGAAATCTCTTCAACCGAATCATCTCCGGTCAAGCCAACAAATGATAGAATCCTTCATCATCCAATCAAACTAATTCCTAAAAGGATAGTACCCACAAAACTACCTATGCCAAACACTACCATACCTCCTAGGCCAAACAATATCATCTCCACTAAACCATCACCATTGCTTCCTAGAGCTATTTCATTTACATCCCCACTATCATCACTACACCTCTACAATTTAGAGGACTTGCCTCCAAGGCCGTCTCATCCGCTTCCCCCGACAACATTCTCCTCATTAGGAGGAATAATGGTTCAAAATCAAGGTGTTGAGTCAACACTTGCTGTAACACCCCAACCCGACAAGGGTAGAAGTGTCACATTCTGGTGTCATATCAGAACATACAAATAAAATATTTACAAACGGAAACAAAAAAAAAATGAAGTTTCAAATCATATAAACAATTGTCTGACGAGGAAAAATACAATATCCAAAATGAATGAAATCTCAAAACAAAACTCTTCAAAGTAAGTCCATAAGTACTATGGTACTAGGGTTGGTCCACTAAGATACTCTAACTCTCAGCCCATCGAAGCCCATCTTCAAACCTAAAACCTGCCGCAGGAAAAGAAATGCGGCTGAGCTTAAAAAGCCCAGTGAACAGATATAACAAACGAAAACTAAATAAAGTCTGAAATGCAAAATGAAACAAAGGAAACGGATAACAAAGTCGCAGCGGAATGAGATTAATGAATCATTGAGGATTTTGCGGAAACACAATCATACAGAAATCCGGAAGAACAAATAGCAATTAAGAACAAACACATATTATATTGATGGCACCAACGCAAACGCATCAAGATAACCAAACATTAACTAAAGCAGAAAATTCGAGTACATATGAGCCAAACGAAATATCAAAAGGCTAACGGAAACAATTTCTAGAAAGTAAACATGGCATTCATACAAATCAATTAATCTACATTTAACACACTTAATCCAATATTGTAGCAGCGGAAATAGCAGTCAAATCATGGCAGTCACACATGCAAATAGAAAACATAGTAGGAAAACTATAACTAAATAAGCAAAAGACATAGCATAGCAATTAGCAAATTATCAAAACAGATATCATAATTAAACCATTTTCCAAACCAAAACTTAATATAAACAGAGTCTAAACATTGCAGATCAAACATAAGCAGATAGATACCCTAACGGATAGGCAAAGTTCACCGATTCTTGAACAATCATACTTAATAAACTTTCAGGATACTCACTTTCACACTAGCACATTCAACTCACAGATCAACTAATTCACATAACGATAAACTAACATAATATCGATGACATGCGAATCATATTGAAAATATATTAATCATATCCTAGCATAGTAGACGGTAGTCACTTAAACATACAAAAGCATAACCACATATAATAACATATAATAAGCCTAGCACATAATTATAAACACTTGAACATACCGAATCAACATCAGAATACTTAATACAGAAATAACAGATAAAGATTTAGTTAACTACCACGAGCCTAGAACATATCATATCAGAAATATCTTTCTTATTCAGAAGGTAACCTCATAAACTAATTGGAGTAGCTAGCTCCCAGAATTTTGTGAAGACGCGTATTGCACACGACATCATTCACCGAAACATATCGACAACAGATCGATCTAGGATGCATCCATACGCCCCAACAGACAGATAGTGGCCATACTATCAATAAACAGATATGAGAAAGGGGCGTGGCGTAACATCACTCTACTGCCCTAGAGTCATGCCAGAGGTGCATCACTGACACGGACATGGAACCCCCATGACTAGTGAAATATTGGCTCGGGTGTCAAACTAACTTAGGTCAAACAGATTGTCATAATTGACACAGATCATAATCAAACACAAAGTTCAACAGATAACATATCAGATAATTCATATCATAAGGTTCATGTTCAAAGGTTCAGAAGTCAAAAGTTAATGTCGTAGTCATATATCATACTTTCATAACCAAATGTTAACAATTCAGAAATTCATAGCCAAATATAGCAAGGTTCAACAAATGTGCGTATCAAAGTCTTTCTAACATAACGTTCAAGTCAGATATTGCATGATTCAATAAAACAGTTTTTTCAAACAAGCAACAGATCAAACAATCAGAAAGGGTTCATAGCAATGGCATAGGAGACCCTAATAATTGAAATAGAAAAGCTAACGAAAGAAAACGTCATAAGAAACCTTTACTGAAAAGGTCAGAATATCTGTACCTTAGCAACGTAATGAAAACAACGGAAAAGTAACACCGAAAAGCAACGTCGTATCTTCTTCAACGAATCTACACGAATTGATATCATATATTACTTATATACTCCTTTTATAAGCTTCTTATGCATGTATAAGTGTTTTACTTATTGATATAATCTTTTTATCTTTTATTTTCTTAACTTCATATATGGACCAGAATTTAGCGATTTTTATAAAATACTTACTTAGCTCAAATAAAATCAAGGAAATTCCCAGGGGTTCCCACATGAGTTAAAAGACTCTCCAAAATTGGTGGGTTCTATCTCCATGCCAAATGGCCTATGGAAAATCACAAGTCCAGGCCTGTCCAGAAAGTGATCAGAAAATACACCTTAAAAGTTTACGCTTATTGGACCTGTTTAGACACCTTGGAAAAATCCCCAAAACTCCCAGAAATTCATTTATATCCTAAATATCACTCCTGTAAATGGAGAGCTCCTAATTACTTATGGTTTGAAAATGAAAAATCAAACAATCCAACTAAATTTCAGACCCATTTTCTCAGCTTTGACACTTGATCTTGTAAAATTCAAAAATACGACTTAAAGAACTCCAAATTCGACCAAACCACTTGGAAAACTTAACTAAGACATAAAATAAACTTTACCAACAAAAACCCAGATTATTTCACTTATAAATATCGATCTATAACCCACACAAATTCGTCATATGATGCTGTCCAGTTTTTAGGGTCCATTAAAGACCATTATACTCACATGATTAGACTATTAATTCGCTTTAGGGTTCCAAAAATCAGATTTATGTGAAGGTTTACATGTTAATACCATCCGACATGATCAAGAAACAAGAAGAAAAAGAAACGAGATGGAGATGTGTTACCCTAGTAGCGCGTACGAAAAGGAAAACAAGTGCCAAGAGTCACCCAAAGCCACGACAGCCTCCATGGCTTAAGAAACCCACGACCTAACCATGGCTAAGGAGACTCACGACCTGAGCCAACACCCACGACATCAGCACCCCTTCGAGCCTTGTAACCCACAATCAATCTTCTTGTACTCGTTTTGTTTTCTGATCGAATGAAGAGAAGAAACCAAGGTCCAGCCGTCACCTTTGGTTGTAGATGAATTAGGGTTTGTAATGTGCTCAAAAGTATGGAGCGTACAATGAAAAGGGAGGGGGAAAAATACCGGTTTTGTTTTAGACGAGCTAAAGAAAGAAAAATGGGCCAAGTCCAATCTCCATATTATAAACTAGATGGGCTTTTTACATTTAAGATAATATCCCTTGTAAGTTAGTAAATTTCGGTTCATGTAATGTATAAATGTGTGATGAAATTCTAAATGTAAACGTAAATAAATCTCATATATTTGATTTGACGAACAATTTATAAGGTAGGTTAAATTCTACATTTACTGAGCTTGACGGATTTTACGTATTTTATAAATATTAAATAGAGGGGCAAAATAGTCTTTTCACTCGTTTACGATTTTTAGGGTTTTACACTTGCTCCGGCTTCCTTTTCGCCGTTTCCATTTCATCATATAATCCCATTTGGATTATGATAAATCATCAAAGTCAACCACCCGACCATATGGAAGTTGACACTTCTCTACCACCACCATCATTCTTGGTTGAGTCATTCTCAAATGCACCTCCACCAATCCTCCATCGTTTGAAGCTCCACAAGCCGCTTCACTTGATCCTTCGCATCAAGCCATTTTATTTCTTCCACCACCATTACCTAGCCATGACAAAGATTTCTATCATTGTCAACATGTTGAAAGTTTGATACATGAAGTACGAGAAGACCAACGTTTCATGTTCTATCATCTCCTCGAACGTTTCGACGAGATCAAACATAAACAAAACTTGAGCTAGAAGATTTTTAGTGGTGTCCTAGCGTCAAGCGATAGTTGGTTTAGAAATTCCTAGTCATGTATTTTCTTATTTTCTTAGTTTTTAGAGTCATGTATATCATAACTCTAGTTTTATTAAATGGAATTACATGCTACTTGTTATTTTTCTGAGAATATGATCACTTTGTATTCTTATCTCATTTTTGTGATAACATTACTTGTTATATCATCTTTGCTGAAATTAATCAGCTGGTACGGATCCCTCAGAATTGCCTAGACGGATCCCCACTAGGAGGGAACCGTGGGATCCGTGAGACAGAAAGCTTTCTTTCTATTAACTTGAATCACATTTGCAGGAAATTGTGAATTATACTTGCTTTCAAACCTTTGTTTTGTAGTTATTCAATTTACATATGAAGACTTTGACATCCTAAAGCTAGGGAGCTTTATGTCAAAGCAATACATTGCAAATTACTTGCAATACTAGATTTACATTTCGTGACATCTCCTTGCAAAATTGCAATCATCAAGGGGGAGCACATTCGTCTCTTAGACGAAATCTTTTGCAAACTTATTTGCAAACAAACTAGATTAGAATCACTTACTTGACGCCTTTACATAGGGATGGACTCGTCAAGGGGGAGTAAAGACGAGATCCTTTCCCGTTACTTGCTCTCTATTTCTTTTTACTTTTATTTCTTTCACATGTTTTTCTTAAAAACGATGTGTTGCTTACCTTCAAACACTTTTTGTTTCGACAAAAAGGGGGAGAAGAAAGTAAAAACTACAAATTCAAACTTTTACGAAATTTAGCTTTTCCTTAAAATAATTTTATGTTTTGTCATCAACAAAAAGGGGAGATTGTTAATACAAATAAGCCGTAAAAACGTTTATTTATATTTTACGATCTTCTAATGTTTTGTCGATAACAAACGTAAAATCATATTAACGAAACAAATAAAATACGTAAATGGTTTGAACTAATAGTTTCTAACATATTCACATTTTCACATAAAACACTAAAACAAGTATAAGTGATTTTATGATTTAGTAATACATATGTACAACAACTAGTGTTTACATATTTGGGTAAAATATACACATAACTAGTATGTAGTATATTGGGTAATATAAATGGGTAGAAACTTAAGTATCACAACCCATTGGGCAAATACATTGAATGTAGTTGGGTACAACCCAAAGCCCATAACCCATGGATCTTGACCCATAACCCATTGCATGACATCATGCTTATATCACACATGGATAATACCCATAACCCATGGATCAACCCATACCCAAGTGACTAAGTGCAATGCACTCAAAGATACATTGTATCTAGCCAAAGATCCATGGTTCAACCCATGACCCATGACCCATAACCAAAATACCCATGGACAAAGAGGAGCGTTCCACGGATCCCTAGCTTTGTGCTAGCCGGATCCCTTGTGGTAGGGATCCTTGGGATCCTGGGAACAGTAGGATTTTTCCTCTATAAATAGTGAGCCATTTCTTCATTATTTCTTACCCCTTTCTAACACACTTTCTCCCTGAGTTAAAAACTCACTAACCTCAGATCCAAGAGATCTATGTTTGTAGTTTTGTTTTTTGTGTGATCTTTTAGGTTCCTCTTAAAGGCAAGATCACCACCTTTGAAGTCGAGCAAGCTCAAGTCCATGAGTTGCCATGCTTTCTCATCATCAAGGCTACTGAAGTCTTCTTGTTGATGATTCCTTTCTTTCTTCAAAGAAGTGTAGTGTTGAAGACATTAGTGAAAGATGTCTCAAGTGTCAAGACGAAGATATTAGTGAAGGGTATCTATCGTCTATAGGATAAGCACTTGTGGTAGGTGCTTAGAAGTCAAGACAAAGAAGCATTAGTGAAAGGTGCTTAGAAGTCAAGACAAAGAAGCATTAGTGAAAGGTGCTTAGAAGTGAAGACACAAGACATTAGTGAAAGGTGTCTTGTAGATCTAGTCAAAGGCATTAGTGAAAGGTGCCTTAGATGTACATTCGATATGGTGTGTTTCGATGTACAAGATAGACTAGTACTAGATCCAAGGATATTGATATCCTTGCTGATGTTGTAAAGGAGTAGATCTCCTTTGGGATTAGTCGTTGGTGTAGTATGGTAGTAGTTCTTCCATTGCAATGGAACTAGGTGCTTAGCCTAGTACCTAATAAAGGGTAGGCGACGTTGTGAAAGGTGTAGTTCACCTTGGAGTGAAAGAACTAGGTACTTAGCCTAGTACCGTATAAAGGGTAGGCGACGTTGTGTAGGTGTGGTTCACCTTGGAGTGAAAGAACCCGTGGTTAGCCTAGCACCGGAAAAAGGGTAGGCGACGTTGTGAAGGCTTCTCCGCCATAATGAGATTGGTGTAGTGTTTACAAACTCTCGAGTAGGTAACTCGGGGAGTGGAGTAGGGCAAGGAAGGTGTCCTTGTAGCCGAACCACTATAAATACTCGTGTTGTGGTTTTGTGCTTCTTACTCTTGTCTTTTCATTACTTACCTTTATATGCTTGTTTATCAACATCCAACACACAAATCCAAATAGATTGACATAAGTCGATCTAAATAGATTAAAAGGAAGTTTTAATTAGCAAAACTATTCAACCCCCCTTCTAGTTTTCCACAGAGTAGACTACGAATGCTTATACTAGTTACCCCTCTATGTTAAACTATGTAACATGCCCACTATTACAATATCACACTATGCTATGCTTCCATAACTGCCTCTACGTTATTCCTTTATGTAACGTACAATTCATCAATGCTTCTACGTTATTTCTGTATGTAATGTACAACTCGTCACTGTATCGACCTCTACGTTATTTCTGTGTGTAAACGTGCAACTCGTCACTGTATCGACCCCTACGTTATTTCTGTATGTAACGTACAACTAGTCACTGTATCAACCTCGATGTTTTTTCTTCATGTAACGTACAACTCATCACTGCTTCTATGTTATTTCTTTATGTAACATACAACTACTTGATTCTCGCACACGTATTTAAACCACCTCTGTTATGAACTTTAAACACGACAAGTCAAGAGTTTTGGCGGCTATATTTTCCTACCGAGTTTTGGCGGCTATATTCTCGCACACGGGTGTAACCACTTGTAAATTTTCCTACCGATTTTTGGCGGCTATATTTTTTTTCTTTCGTTTCGAACTTTAAACACGACAAGTCACGAGTTTTTTTTGAAACTTACCTCGACCTCGATAATAAAAACTTTATAAAATAAACATATGATAAACTTTTTTTTTATTTATCTACCGGGCCTCTAAGCTCAACCCGACTCAATCTAATTCATTTTATTGAGCTCGCATGTTCAACCCGATCCAACCTAACACCTTTAACTAAATCACTTAGGCCTAGCCTTTTATTTTTCAATCCAAGTACACCTTTATTTTATTATTGGCATGTAATATTTCTTTTGTGATTCTCGTGTACAAACACAAGACCATGCAAGTATTTTTGGTACAACTTCTCCCTTGTTGTCTGTAACCCAGAACGAGCAACCAAGAAAAATAAAACCTTTTGGTCTTAATATACATACGTGTGAGTGTGTGTGTTGAGCAAAAGAAACCAAAACCCAATGAACCTTTAATGAAGCATCTACTCAATATTGTTGCTAGTATATCTTAGTATATGTTATCCATATGTTTCTGTGAACCTGACAAATACAACACAAACACAAGAATCAAACTTCAACCTTGGTCAAATGTCAAACCCAACACCTCTTTAATACTTGGAAAAATAAATTTCATGTTTCTGTGTTCCTATCGTGTACCAAACCAAGCCACCAAAACAAAGTAAAACCAAAACATTCCACTTTGGTCATGCGTGTGTGGGTGTGATGTCAAAAGAAGGGACAAGTTTTTCTTTCTTTCTTTCTTTCTTGTACAGTCAAGCAAATCAACTTTTGGTTTAAAGAACTCTCATGCGTGTGTAGACCAAAGGAGACCAAGTACAAAGTCAAAGCCACCCTACAATAGCCTAAACAATATTTTCTTTTTGACCTAGAGCTTCCATGATAACGACTCAACACTTCAAAGATGTGTAACTATCAAGCATGCTTGATCATCTTTTTCACTTGACAAGGACGACACAAATTCATGCCCCAAGGAGGTGTTTCAGTCGAAGCATGCTCAAACACAACTCACCCATCACTCTCATCTTTTGGACCTATTAAGAAGCTTGCAACACCTATGTCCATTACCTCCCCTATATAAGATGACATCTTAAACTCACTAACTCAATCAATCTCAAAACATTCTTCCATCTCAAAACAAATAAGCGTCCACTGTGGATATTCGTGGGTCAAAGGGAAACGCAAGGAGTCTTGATCGTTTTGTACGGGTATAAGGAAACAAGGGAATATTCGGGTCACGTTCGTTAACTCCTCTTTGAATCTCGTCACCACCACCCTTTGTGTAGTAAGTCTTCCCAAGCTCCATTTTCAACACATATCGTAATACTTTGGGTCTCGTTATGCGCTTTAGTTGCGATTTTGTCTTGTACGTAACATAGTTTATTCTCGCTTTATAGCGTGAGAGCTCACTTTAAACAACATAATGTATCGTAAAAGCTTATGTGGAAAAATCTTAATGTATACGTTTACTAATAAGCTCATGAATAAGCTAACACATAAACCTAGCATATTTTGATATATTTAGAGAAGATGTATTTTGGAAAAACTCTACAGAAACCAATGTAACCACAAGTTTTAAACATAGCTCGTTGATCATGTATAAATCAAACCCAACCCAGTTTTGAATCGGATATAGACCACTCAAGTGCAAGACATAACACCAAAGGACTTGTAGTCCAGTTGGTGCGTTGCTTCCTGCCAATGGCAATGTATACTCTCTATTTTTTTTTTGTTATTTTTACAACTTTCACTAATTGGCAGATTCAGCCCCTCAACTTTGTACCACTAACCAATTTCCTTAAAAACTCTTAATAAGTCTTATAACTTGTATTAAACTTTACACTTTCCCCTTCAACTTTAACTCACTTGACACTTATTTAAAAACTTTTATAAGTTTAAATATATTTTATCATTCTTCGTTTAAATAAATATGTTAAGCATATTTCTTTTGACGACACATTCGCGTAAACTTTAAATGATATATTTGTCCTAGTATATTATTTCCCCCGACTTCAATAAATATAACTTATATATTTAGACCCTCGAAAACCAAACAAATTTAATAATTACTTGTCTACTTATATTTATTAATCCTTCGACAATACTCTTATATGATACATTTCATACTCATTATTATCTCACATATATTTCAAGAGCCAATATTCACAAAACATTTTGAAACGATTTAAACGTAAGCATTGCCACACAAGCAACATTAAACACAACTACTTGTAAACACTTAAATTTATTTACACACTTCGAGTCGTGAGTACTCAAAACTGCAAACTAAGACTTGCCCTCTCGTTCTTAGGTTCCGGGTCAGAGCCAATGCTATATCACACTTGATCTCTTTGTGCTTATGCACTACTACTAAGGTTAGTTTATAGCCCAACGTTTACTCTTATTTACTTGCTTTATAAAACTATGGGGTGAGAAACATGTAAAAACTCTTTTCGGACCTAAAACAGAAAACACTATTACATGAAACAACCTTGAATCCCAACTATGCTACCGTTAGTTCCCTTTGGGGAGGCGCGATTGTTATGAATAGATCTATTGGGGATGACACCCCCGTTCGAGTTTGACCGGTTAGGCAAACGTCGGGCGTATATCATATCGTATTGATTGAGTGTACTGGAAATACACTTGCTGGGCTTTTACTTATCATGCTTCTAGATGCATGCACACTATCGTAGTTTCGGTCGCGTGAACTTGGTATTAGCGTAATAGCCTTTTTGCATATAGTGTCATTCACGGAGATGCTATATGTGCAACTATGGTCCAACTTGATTTCGTAAACTTAAACCTATGAACTCACCAACCTTTGTGTTGATATTTTAGCATGTTTTTCTCAGGTTTACTTATTGGCGTGGGCAATGGCAAAGGCATTCGTTGAAGACTGGCATCCGAAGTGTTTCCAATCATATTTAATACAACTTTTAATGGGACAACATATATTTTTATAGGCTTTACTTTCGCACTTTGAAACAATGATGTAAAACTATTTCTTAAATAAATCTATATTTTGAAAATGGAATAGAATTTCCATTCTTTATTACCTTGTGTTGTGTATATTGATTTAGTAGCACCCCATGACCCGAACGCTTCCGCTGTGAAATTTTGGGGGTGTTACAACGGGAAAGTTTGTAAGGCATCATCATCTAGAATGATATCGGGGGAGGAAGGAATATTTTCACACGACATGGATGGTTTATTGGGCGACCTATTCCCGGCAGCCCCATTGGCAATATTATAATATCAACCTGCAGCTCCACGAAAGAAAGTATGAGGTCCAACTAAGAAAAAGGGGATTTGGAACTTAAAAAGTCACGAGCAAGTCGTGGTCACATTTAATGAGCTTGGCCAGCCAATTGGAGACGAAGCAAATGAGCTGACCAAATTTCTTGGCACACTTATGAGGATGTCTCAACATGTTGGAATCGATTATGAGGAGTAGAGGAAGGTTCCTAAGAATAAAAAGGAGGATTTATGGAGCATTGTGAAGGTAAATTGTCCTAAAATTATATAAATTATGAATTTGTGTGATTTATGTATGAGTAACCACAAGTATTTGATTGTAGGAAAAGTTTATTTTTGAGCCAGCTGAATCAGCAGAAATAATAAAGGACTGGATCCTGAAAGACATGTCAAGTAAGTGGAGAACATGGAAGCATGAACTTAAAAAAAGTTCATACAATCCAAGTTTGACAGTGGATGAAATCGTGGCGTTACAAACTGACGATAGAGTGGATATAGGTCAATTCAGGACATTAGTTGCCACTTGGTTCACCGAAAAAAAACAGGTTCATGAACATGATGATTGCTTATTTCTAAAATCTGAGTTTTATTTGAGTAATTATCGAACTTTATAAGTGGAAAAGTGTTACATTTGCTTAATTTGTAACTCTATAGGTAGAAGCAGAGAATAAGAAAATAAATCGCTCAAAGTCAGATGAGCCTCACATCACAGGGAGCAAATCATTTGCACGTATAAGTGATGAGGAGGTCACATTATTTTTTCTATATCTTGTCATTTTCAAATACATAAATCCAGTGCTATTTTGGAAATTCTAACTTTGTAATACCTGGAATTTCTAAAATTCACAAAAAGACCAAAATACCCCTACAATCAAAAGTATGAATAATTAATTCAAAAGAATGCCAAATAAGCTATGTAAATTCAGAAAATTATTAAGAAATATCACACATGATCCAAATAAATATTAAACACTTTGTAAAAGGTAATTTTTATAGTTTATGATTTTATAAAATTCGTTTTGTATTTTATATAATTAACCGCATATATTAAATTTGTTTTATAAAAGAATTTAATTAATAAAAGCCCAATATGAATTTATAAAATCAAGAGTCCATTTATTTTAAGTCCAATACATTATAGAGCCCACAAGAAAAATGGTAAATCCTATATAAACCCATTATACGGTTCTTAATAATCCCTAATAACCGATTATTCCCAAACCGACCCCAAAACCCTAAATAATTCGATTTCCAGTTTCCAGAGCTTGAAGCCATTTTTCTTGGATAAGTTTGAAGGTAAAGAAGGTGAGAAAAATAGTTTTCGAGTTCCTAAGCAACTGGTTTGATCGTGGTTAGTTTTTAGGGTGATTAGGGTTTCGGCGAGTGAAGATTTTTGGTTTCTTTTGTTCTAACGATCCAAGCTCATAAAGGGTATGTTCCTAAGGTTACTTTCAGTCCTACAAGTCATATAGAATACATAAAAATTAGCCATGCATGATTAATAAGTCGTATGGAATTAATTAGAAATAAAACCCTAAAAGCGTATAAAAATAACGAATGAGCTTATGATAATTTTTAAGACCATGATTTGATTTTTCCAGAAGCTATTACATGTTATAAGACCTGAATAAAATACATATTTGTGAATTCGAAGCTTGCGTGAATTGTCTTGAGTTTTATGGTTCGATTAAGCATGGAAAAAGGAAAGATTTAAAAAGGAACGATTAGGGTTTGCATAAACTAGGGTTTTCTTGTTATTATTAAGGGTCATTAATGCAGTGGTAATGATGGATTAATGATGGGTTACATCTAGGTTTAGGGCTTGTACTTGAATTATGCATAATTCGGTTCTACATAAAAGGTTTGGGTTGGTTTTGTAAATTATGAAACTTAAAGGTTATTTTTGTGAACAGTAAAATAAAGGTACAAAAAGTATAAAAATAAGTATGGGGGTTAAAAGTGTAATTTTGGATATTTAGAGGACCATTCGAATGGTATTTAACTTAAAGGGTATGTTTTGTAAATTCTAAAACCTTTGGGCTAAAAGTGTAAAATCTGATAATATAAGGTTAGGTCGTATAATTAAAGATGTTAAGGGTGTAATATGTAATTCTGAGTAATTATGGGTCAACATGTGTAAATAAAATTACGTAAGGACATGCATGAGTTAAGTTAATTTCCGTTTGAGTTTTCATACGTTCTAGGTCAAAGTAGGAAATCATTAAAAGAAGTAACATGTGAATTAAATGCGTAATAAATGATATTAAAAGTATGGGAAACCCTAGAACTTAAATAGGAAGTTGATTAGGGTTAAAAGCTAAGTGTGCAAATTCGTTATTTCATGTGAGAAGTGGTAAGTCTTGGAATCATTAATGGCTTTTGATTAAGAGTATAATGAGCTAGTACTAAGTATGGCGTGAACATGTGTGAGTTATAATGAATTAAAGTATTGCATGCATAGTCTCATTAAGGGTTTGCATTCGAACAATGTTACATGTGAATCTGGGTTAATCATGTAATTTATAAAAGATTATGTAAACTATTTTGAAAGAGAGTCCTAAAATCCGTTATTGACATTTGTAAACCCTATACTTTGAAAGATGATCATATAGGTCCTCAAATAAGATATTTATTATATTAAACCCTTAAGTTTACCGTTTGTCCTTTGCAACCCATAAGTTTGGCTAAGTAATGACTAATACTCTAAAACATTGTAATTCCGTCCGTCACTAAAAATGAGAATAATCTGACAACTCTAAAAGTATAAATGAGATTAATCCGTTATGACATTAATGATACTAATAAGTATTAAATAAATCATAATCCGTGTAGATTCGTGGAGGAGACGCGACGTTACATCTTCGTATTCGTTCATTCGTTTGCTTTTCTTCTCATTTGCTTTAAGGTACGGATATTCTGTCTTACTTTAAGACACTTGTGTTATCGTACAGATATTCTGACCTTTTCAGTAAAGGTTCTGTATGATGTTCTTTTCGTTCGTTTTCCTATTATGTTTATTAGGATTCCCAATGCCATTGCTATGAACCCCTTCCTGAATGTTTGATCTGTTACTTATCTGAATTTATGTTCTAGTGAACTATGGAATATCTGATGTGGACTTGTGTTAGGAAGATTTTGATACGCACAATCGTTGAACTTTGCTATGGTTGATTATGAACTTCTGAATATGAACTTCTGCTTATGAATATATGATATGCCACTATGATATGAACTTATGATTTCTGAATATCTGAATATGAACCTTATGATATGGACTATCTGATATGTTATCTGTGACCTTTGGGTTTGGATTATGATCTGTGTTGTTATGACAATCTGTTTGACCTAAGTTAGTTTGACACCCGAGCCAAATATTTAACTAGTCATGGGGGTTCCATGTCCGTATCAGTGATGCACCTCTGATATGACTCTAGGGCAAGAGAGTGATGTTCTCGCCACGTCTCGGATGGTGAAGCATATTTTTGAATATGTAGGAAGGGGCGTATGGATGCATCCTAGATCTGTTATTTGTTATCTGATATGTTTTCTGGTGAATGATGTCGTGTGCAATACGCGTCTTCACAAATTCTGGGAGCTAGCTACTCCATTGGTTACCGAGGTCTCCCTCATATTATATAAGGTATTCCAGGTCACCCTCCGAATACAATGGTTACTTATGATATGTTATGATCTGATATGTTTCTGGGCTCGTGGTGGATGACTAAACCTTATCTGTTAATTCGTTTTATGAATTCGTTTATGATTCCGTATTTGCCAATACTTCTGTTTGCATACTGAGTTATTATATGTTTATTGAAGATGTTTATGCTTTTACATGTTTATGTGACTACCGCTTGCCATGCTAGGATATGATTAATATGTTTAAACATGATTCGTATATCTGATATTATGATTTGTTATTGTTACGTGAATTCGTTGATTTGTAAGATGACTATACTAGTGTGTATTTGATTGTTATGTAAGTTCATCCTGTAAAATCGGTTCAGTTAATATTGTGAAACTTAATTACCCGTTAATATACCTATCTGTATATGTCTGACCTGCCATGTTAAAACTCTGCTAAGGTTAGGAATTAATCGAGAACTGGTTTAGCTATTATGTCTGCCATGACTTGTCTGATAATTCCGCTGCTACAATATTGCATTAAGTGTATTAAATGTTGATTACTTGATTTGTATGAATGCCATGTTTATTTGTTTAGAAGTGTTTTCCGTTAGTCTTTAGACATTCCGTTTGGCTTATACGTAATCTGTTATTTTGGTATGTAATGTGTTTGGTTGTTCTGATATGTTTGTGTTTGTGTCTTTGATGTGCTATGTGATGTCTAAACTATTATGTGGTTGTTTGGATTTCTGTATATTTGTGCTTCCGCAGAATCCTAAAAGATCCTTCGTCATTATCTCATTTTATTACGTTATTTGCATATTTACTCTGTTTTTAGCTTTTGTTTCGTTATATCTGTTCACTGGGCTTTGTAAGCTCAGCCGCACTTTTCTTTTCCTGCGGCAGGTATTAAGCATCCAAGATGAGCTTATGGGATAGCTGATCTGGGTTGAGAGCAAGACTTTACCATAGAGATTTTAGATTTATTTTGGAAGATTAGTTATTTATGTTTTCTTTTTGGATATTTTGTAAAGGCTTCCGCTATTGTACATTAGTTAAGGTTCTGATATGAAACCGTATTGTGATATCTTTACCCTTGTCGGGTCGGGGTGTTACAAACTTTATCAGAAATGTATTTTTTTTGTTGTTGCAGGCCCAAAAGAACAATGGTGTTCATCCATCACGTGGGGGGATGTACTGTTTGACTCGTACTTGTAAAGACGGGAGCATTGTGAATGATACAGCTGCTCAAGTTGTGGTATGATTAATAAAAATAAACTACATCCCATCTCTAAGTTAGAACTTTGAGCCACTATTAATTCTCTAGTTAGGCTACTGATAATATGGACTTTCTTGGGTCAGTGTAGGACTTTAAACTTGGGGCATTACAAATATTTTTTAAGCAGTGACTCCGCCATATTTAATACAAAATAGATATAGTTAAATTTAAAATACCACCTAAATCATGTTATGGTATGATAATGTAATGATGAGGTTTGTAAATATGTGTTGTGTATGTTAGATCAGGTAGAGTAACAGAATATATGGAATCAATTTAGTAGTTTTGTAATTCTTGGAAACGTGCTTGTCCGCTATAAATATCAAGTTAGTAATTATCTCTAAATGATTGTATACATTACAGAAAGCGATAAAAACTGTTAATACAAATAAGCCGTAAAAACGTTTATTTATATTTTACGATCTTCTAATGTTTTGTCGATAACAAATGTAAAATCATTTTAACGAAACAAATAGAATACGTAAATAGTTTGAGTTAATAATTTCTTAACACATTTACGTTTTCACATAAAACACTAAAACAAGTATAAGTGATTTTATGATTTAGATACATATGTACAACAACTAGTGTTTACATATTGGGTTAACATATACTTAAACTAAGTATACTAAAATGGGTAAAAACAAGTATATACTAAATGGGTAAAAACAAGTATATACTAAATGGGTAAAAACTAGCAAATGGTATTGACCCATAACCCATGGTTTTATATATACCACTTAACCAAGTTCATTGTATCTAGAAATAAAACCATGGATCAACCCATAACCCATGACTCATGACCCATAACCAAAAATACCCATGGGCAAAGAGGAGCGTTCCACGGATCCCTAGCTTTGTGCTACCCGGATCCCAAGTGGAAGGGATCCGTGGGATCCAGGGAACAGTAGAGAATTTTCTCTATAAATAGAGATCCATTTCTTCCTTTCTACTCATTACTTTACACACATACTTCCCCAAGTATTCTAACCCTCTAACCTCAGATCTAAGTGATCTATGTAGATTGTCTTTTGTTTTTGTATGATCTTCTAGGTTCCTCTTAAAGGCGAGATCACCACTTCTTGAAGACGTGCAAGCTCAAGTCCATGAGTTGCCATGCTTCGTCATCATCAAGACAACTAAGGTTCTCTTGTTGATAGTTCTTCCTTTCTCCATAGATTTTGGGTTGAAGGCATTAGTGAAGAATGCCGAAAGTGTCAAGATGAAAGCATTAGTGAAAGGTGCTCATCATTCGTGTTAAAGCATGAGTGAAGAATGCTAAAGGTGTCAAGACGAAGGCATTAGTGAAGGGTGCCAAGCGTTGTGTCAAAGGCATTAGTGAAGGATGCCGAAGAATCAAATCAAGTCACATTTGGGAAGAATGTCTAGGTCGTATAATCGATGAGGTACATCGTTATACATATAAGTATTTATTTATTTCCAAGGATGGTGATATCCTTGATGATGGTGTAACAAGGAGTTGATCTCCTTGATATTAGGTGTTGTGTTGTGAAGGGTAGTAGTTCCTCCATAGTAATGGAACTAGGTGCTTAGCCTAGTACCTAATAAAGGGTAGGCGACGTTGTGATATGATTAGTTCTCCTTGGTGTGAAAGAACTCGGTGGTTAGCCTAGCACCGTATAAAGGGTAGGCGACGTTGTGTTAGGTGGTTCGCCTTGGTGTGAAAGAACTCGATATTTAGCTTTGTACCGGAAAAAGGTTAAGCGATGTTGTGAAGGCTTCTCCGCCATAAGGAGATTGGTGTAGTGCTTACGAACTCTCGAGTAGGTGACTCGGGGAGTGGAGTAGGGCAAGGAAGGTGTCCATGTAGCCGAACCACTATAAATAACTTGTGTCGTGGTGATGTGCTTCTTGCTCTTTATCTTTCATTACACGTTTTATATATCTATCTATCAACGTCCAACATAAACAACCAAATATATTGACATAAGTCGATCTAAATATTTAAAAGGAAGTTTTTAAATTGGTAAAACTATTCAACCCCCCCCCCCCTTCTAGTTTTCCACAATTGGCATCAGAGCTTCGTTACCAAGTTTCTTAAAGTATGTTGTACTTTAAAGACTTGATACGATCCGTGTATGTTTGAAAACTACAAAGAAGGATTTTTTTTAAAGTCATATTTTCTTTTAAACCATTTTGTTGGACATTGATAGATGATTCTAACAACTTTTGTTCTCAAGTAATCTTCATGCTAGAATCTCTCCAAAATCTTCATTCAAAGAATAATGAAGTCAACATTCAAGGAAGGATCTAAAAAGTAATCACAACTTGTGTACACCAAGTACAAAGGATTACTTTAAAAGCTCATGAAGTATTTTTTGGTATTATGCCAAACCAAGAAGCATAGAGGTATGGCTTACTTTTCATTAGATAGGTTACATGAGTTCAATTTATTCCATAAGTTCTCTTCGTTTATTAATCACTAGCATCGTTAGAAGTCTCTCTCGTCACTTTTTCTGTCTTTTTCATCATCCAGAATGGTATTCCTTTTGATTCGTCAAACTAACGTCGTCATCACATATGAACCCTCGATATGGGATTAATCAAAAGTCGTCATCCAAAAACAATCCTCATCTAATATCTCCGAACTATTTTTTAGTAAGCTAATTTATAAGCCTACTACAAAAATAATGCCAAACAACTCTTTTTTTGTTCACAGTAGCCGGATCCCTCTAGTTGTACTAGCCGGATCCCAAATACAAAGGATCCGGGGGAACCGTGGAACAGAACTCAGCTATACGCTTTCAAAAATCACCACTGATCTTTTTCCCTCTATTCACATAACACAAAAACGACTAAGCTACTGAATTCATCCTCATTGGCTTCCATACTCTCAAGTAATCCTTCCTAGAACACCATTGTAAGTAATTACATTAACTTGTTCTAATTTTCATTCATCCTCATCCTAGGGTTTATGGTTTCTTAATTTCTAATCAATTAATTTAATAAGGGTTCTTCAAATTAATCATGTAAAGGGGCTTTTAACAAAATCACATTGTGTTCACAACATTTTTAATACAAATCAAAACCATAAACCCATCTCAACTAATTTTACCTAATTGGAAAATTTGTTTTTTTAGGACCAATCATGCCCAAAGCCACTCAACAAGATCATCATGACACCGTTCATTACCTTACTCATTACTATCGTAAAAAGGGATTGACCAAAACCGATCGTAAAATATTCAAAAGCCTTGTAAAACGACTTATCCACGAAGGTCGTGTACTCAAGGAATTTTTCCTTGAAGATACCAACATTCGTCAAGTTTTCTCGACAATCAACTTTGATTGTCTCCTTGACATAGATGAACAAATTTGTCCGGTCTTCATTTTTGAATTTTACAAAAGCTTTAGGATCATTAGAAACACCGACGATAACATCTCAATCGCCTTCATCATCAACAAACAAAACTTTATTCTTCCTCTCAACACCTTTGCTCAAATTCTTCGCATCCCTTGTGAAGGAATTTGTATGTACTCTCAAGATTGGGCAATTAACGCTCAAAACCTTGCACTTGATCCTAAGCCTCTCTATAACACTCCTCTCGACAATCCC
Source organism: Chrysanthemum makinoi (assembly GCA_910596185.1). Lineage (NCBI taxonomy): Eukaryota > Viridiplantae > Streptophyta > Magnoliopsida > Asterales > Asteraceae > Chrysanthemum > Chrysanthemum makinoi. The sequence goes on along the minus strand of OU343220.1, from coordinate 241,534,495 downwards.
GAAACCATTAGAGATACTATCTTCAAAGTTAGGACCGACCAATCTCGTTACAACCGTAACAAAAAGCTCATTCACCGTGATCCCTTTAAAATGGAACTTTTCGAAATGCATCCCATGTTTAGAAAATGGGAAGAAATCCTTAGGGAAAATGTCATTAGCCTAGTTAGAAACAAAGATCATCCAAACGCATGTCTTGTGCAAATGATCTATTGTCTTACCCACCAAAGGCCATTTAATCTTGCCTATTACATGGTAAGGAGAATGGCTGGGGTATTCAAAGCTTCCAACATGGTACTTCCGTATGGTATGCTCCTAACACGACTTTGTAAGTATGTTGGTGCATTGCAACCATCTCCTATTAACGATGATCATTACCTTTCCGATCACGTCATGGTACCTCTTACCAAACAACCCCCTAAACGGTTCATGGTCAATGGAGAGAAACCTGAAGCTCTCTCGGACTCCTCGGCCGGTGAAGAAGAAGAAGATGAAGAAGATGTCGACCCCGTAGCCAACATCAAATTGGAAATCCTTGAATACCACGAACAACTTCCAACCATTCCAAACGAGACCGCGGAATTTAAACAATTGAGGGGCATGATTCAAAACCTCGCTTACAACCTCACTAAGCCGTCAAAAAGGAAAAGAAAGGATTGACGAAAGAGACAATAGGAATATGCTTATCTTATGTTTGGATGATTACGTTTTAGCACTTTTGGTTTATGGTAACTTGGATATTGTTACTTTATCATGCTTTTATAAGTAGTTTTTGTGTGATGACATGCTTGTTTCTATTGCTTTATTTTAGATTTATTAGTGTGCAAAATCTGCACATCATTTCTGTGTAGATTCTGATCTGCAGATGCCGGATCCCTAGGATTAGCCTAGCCGGATCCCTCCTTTGAGGGAACCGTGGGATCCGTGACATCAGAACAACAATACAGCATTTCTTGCATCAAGATAACTTTCTAGATAACATCTCATTAGCTAAGCATATGATTTTAGAATCCAACTAGAACAACTTCAAGGATAAGAAAGGCTTAGACTCACTAAAGGATTACTTAAAATCTTAGTCAAAATGCCTCTTGATTTATCAACACATCAAAACTCACCGTATTTCCGCTTCAATACTCACAAATTGTTTCTTATCTTTTAAAATACTTAAGTGGATAAATTAAACAATTTTAGGAATTTGTTTCTAATCATTTTATCTCAAAGTGAGACAAAAACTAGTTTTTCAATTCTTGTGATTTTTAAGAATTTTTCTAATTTCACCTAAAGCTTAAATCTGATCACTATGATCATTTATTATGACTTGACACCACCAAAAATTTTAGTGTTATTCTTGGACATCTATTGGTAGTCATCTTGTCCCACTCCTTTCCATAAGAAGCAATCATTTGCTATAACACTTATTACCCTTGATCATTCAAGTACCCTCTCATCTTAAAACACTTAGGAGAACTGAAACACTCAAAATGAGATAGGCTCTAGCTCCTTGAAACCTCATTTCAAACCTGTCATAACTGCTGAGAGCCGGATCCCTAGGATTAGCCTAGCCGGATCCCTCCAAGGAGGGAACCGTGGGATCCGGGTGACAGTTTATGTCAAACATTGCTAAAACAATCATTTCAACTCATCTTCCTAACTCAAACACTCCATCTCATCTTAAATGAGTTCCTAGATCAGTGAAACTCTGAACCTCAACCTTGTGCATGTTAATCATCACATTTCCAAGAACATTAGTGGGTTAAGTCTTAAAGCAATTGCCAAGTTCTTCCCTTTATAAGCCATGTTGCTAAGAACACTTTAGTCATCAAACACAAACACAATTATCAGCAATTGCAACCATCTCCCTTAGTCATTTCATCATGAGAAAGGCTCCTAGTGCTAACTCATCCACTCAAAAACCACCCAAGACACTTGCTAGAATCATACACGAAGTTTCCTCAACCGAATCATCTCCGGTTAAGTCCACCAATGCTAGGATTTCCCCTACACCAAGGAAACCAATCAAACTAATCCCCAAGAAGAGTATTCCCACTAGGATTTCATCACCAAACTCTACTATACCAAACATACCCTCCACAACTCAACCAACATCATCACTGCCTAGAGCCACCTCACAATCATCTCCACATTCTCACAATGTAGAAGATTTACCTTCTTGGCCATCTCACCTTTCACCATTACCAACAAATTCACTTGAAAAGATTGAGCAACAAAATCAAAGTGTTGAATCAACACTTGCTCCAATAGCAAACTCTCTCATTCCCCCCAATAGTCTATTTTGGATTATGAGAAGACATCAAAGGCAACCACCCGACCACATGGAAGTTGATGCTTCTTTACCTCCACCCTCAAACATTGTAGAGCCATCACTTAATGAGCCTCCACCAATTCCTCCTTCATTTGAAGATCCTCAATCCACTTCACTTGAACTTCCACTTCAAGAAATCCAAAACCATGACAAGGATTGCTATCATTGTAAACATGTTGAAAGATTGATACATGAACTACGTGAAGAGCAACGTTTCATGTTTTATCACATTCTCGAACGTTTCGAAGAGGTCAACAAGCCTAAACTACAATGAGCATCATAGTCACAAGCTCAAACTTAGAATGTTTAGGAAAACTCATCTCATCCTTGTTCATCATTAAGCTTTTTGTTGAATCTAAAGCTTGGATAACTCATTAGCATTAGTAGCGCTTGTATGAATAGTTCATTCTCTTAGTTTTAGAGATTTGGTTGATTATCTCTTGTTTTTATTGAATGAATATTTATATGCCATAGTTGTTATGTGCTTTATGTGTTGTGCTTGATATATCATATACTACCTCACATATTTGTTAGCATTGATTGAAACACTCTCATTGCTGAAGAAACTGTCAACAGACAGCCGGATCCCTCCAAAATACCTAGACGGATCCCTCCAAGAAGGGAACCGTGGTACAGAAACACAAATTTCTACTAACTTGAGTTTTATTTGCAGGAAATTTTGCACTATACTCTTGTTTTCTAACCTTTACTTTGTAGATTTTCAAAATACACATGAAGATTTTGACACCATAAAGCTAGGGAGAGCTTTGTGTCAAACGAAATTGCAAAAACATTTGCAACTTAAATCTGATGTTTGGACTATACTCCATGACACCTCATTGCAACTTTGCAATCTTCAAAGGGGGAGTACGTTTTCGTCACTTAGACGAACCATTTGCAAACAAAATTGCAAACACAATTAGTTTATTTTACGTCATGTCCTTGACGCCCTTTTAAAGGGATGGACTCGTCAAGGGGGAGTTAAGACGAGTACCATTCCCGTCACTTGCTCTCTTTATATTTTTACATATCTTTTCTTATAAAAATTGTGTTAGTTTATTTTAACAATTTTTGTTTCGACAAAAAGGGGGAGAAGAAAGTAAAAACTACTAATTTAAACTCGCTACGAATTTTAGTTTTTCTTAAAATAATTTTATGTTTTGTCATCAACAAAAGGGGGAGATTGTTAATACAAATAAGCCGTAAAAACGTTTATTTATATTTTACGATCTTCTAATGTTTTGTCGATAACAAACGTAAAATCATTTTAACGAAACAAATAGAATACGTAAATAGTTTGAGTTAATAGTTTCCTAACACATTTACGTTTTCACATAAAACACTAAAACAAGTATAAGTGATTTTATGATTTAGATACATATGTACAACAACTAGTGTTTACATATTGGGTTAGCATATACTTAAACTAAGTATACTAAAATGGGTAAAAACAAGTATATACTAAATGGGTAAAAACAAGTATATACTAAATGGGTAAAAACTAGCAAATGGTATTGACCCATAACCCATGGTTTTATATATGCCACTTAACCAAGTTCATTGTATATAGAAAGAAAACCATGGATCAACCCATAACCCATGACCCATAACCAAAAATACCCATGGGCAAAGAGGAGCGTTCCACGGATCCCTAGCTTTGTGCTACCCGGATCCCAAGTGGAAGGGATCCGTGGGATCCGGGGAACAGTAGAGAATTTTCTCTATAAATAGAGAGTCATTTCTTCCTTTCTACTCATTACTTTACACACATACTTCCCCAAGTATTCTAACCCTCTAACCTCATATCTAAGTGATCTATGTAGATTGTCTTTTGTTTTTGTGTGATCTTCTAGGTTCCTCTTAAAGGCGAGATCACCACTTCTTGAAGACGTGCAAGCTCAAGTCCATGAGTTGCCATGCTTCGTCATCATCAAGACAACTGTTCTCTTGTTGATAGTTCTTCCTTTCTCCATAGATGTTGGGTTGAAGGCATTAGTGAAGAATGCCGAAAGTGTCAAGATGAAAGCATTAGTGAAAGGTGCTCATCATTCGTGTCAAAGCATGAGTGAAGAATGCTAAAGGTGTCAAGACGAAGACATTAGTGAAGGGTGCCAAGCGTTGTGTCAAAGGCATTAGTGAAGGATGCCGAAGAATCAAATCAAGTCACATATGGGAAGAATGTGTAGGTTGTATAATCGATGAGGTGCATCGTTATACATATAAGTATTTATTTATTTCCAAGGATGGTGATATCCTTGATGATGGTGTAACAAGGAGTTGATCTCCTTGATATTAGGTGTTGTGTTGTGAAGGGTAGTAGTTCCTCTATAGTAATGGAACTAGGTGCTTAGCCTAGTACCTAATAAAGGGTAGGCGACGTTGTGATAGGATTAGTTCTCCTTGGTGTGAAAGAACTCGGTGGTTAGCCTAGCATCGTATAAAGGGTAGGCGACGTTGTGTTAGGTGTGGTTTGCCTTGGTGTGAAAGAACTCGGTATTTAGCTTTGTACCGGAAAAAGGTTAAGCGACGTTGTGAAGGCTTCTCCGCCATAAGGAGATTGGTGTAGTGCTTACGAACTCTCGAGTAGGTGACTCGGGGAGTGGAGTAGGGCAAGGAAGGTGTCCTTGTAGCCGAACCACTATAAATAACTTGTGTCGTGGTGATGTGCTTCTTACTCTTTATCTTTCATTACACGTTTTATATATCTATCTATTAACGTCCAACATAAACAACCAAATAGATTGACATAAGTCGATCTAAATATTTAAAAGGAAGTTTTTAAATTGGTAAAACTATTCAACCCCCCCCCCCCTTCTAGTTTTCCACAAAAACCATGGGTGAATCTAGCACTGCTAAAGTGACAAGGAAAGATGGGTCTCCTTTCTGGATTGATGATGATTTATCTAAAGCCAAAGGACCTGAAAAAGGAGGTAATGTTCGTTGTGTGGGAAAGTTCTCGGCTGTAAAGAGAAGAAGGGTTGAGGATCCTCAAGTTCCTCTACTAAAGGCTCAAGTGAAAGGTCTCCGTGAGGATTTTATGACTTTGGTTGCTGCTGTTAAAGAGCATATACCTGAATTTGTCCACTATCATAAGTCGCGCTAACATGGAGGTAACGACACTTTGTTGATTGTTATTTAAACTGTATGTGAATGTGTAAAAATGTGTTTTTATTTTATCATAATAACTTTTTTCTTATCTCTTTATTAGGAAGATGATGCATGCAGTGTTCGTGATAACAGTCTCGCACAAAATCCACAAAATGCAAGATCTGCTGGTGCAACTCATCATCCAAAGAATTCAAGATCAACTGCTACAAGTCCTCATACAAAGAATTCAAGAGCAACTGCCACAAGCCCTCATCCAAAGAATCCTAGATCTGGTACGATTCCTCATCCAAAGAATCGAACATCTGGTGCAAGTCGTCAATGTTATTCAATTTACAGGTATGTATTTGGAAAAATATTCAAATATATTGCATTTTTTTTCTACTTTTCGAATTTATACAAGACAATATCTATTGCATATATGCCTAGATGGTGCTACTAGAGTTCAACGATCATATTTATATTGGGGATTTGCTGATATGAGTGAAGTAAGAAAGGCTGTTGTTGGTTGTGATTCTTGATACTGGATTGAGAGATGCTTTAGTTGCAGATTAATAAATCCGCTGTTAAAAAAGATGTAAATAGTTCAAAGTTTTTTGCAAAGTCAGTTTACAAAAAAGTCAAAAAGGTTAATAAGTGAAAAATCAGTTCTGTTTGTCACTTTTCATAGGGTATTTTCTAGATTTTTTCATGTTTCAAAAAATTATAAAAAAAAATAAAAATAGAATATTAGGTAGTGGGTCCTGAAGTGTGCAAAACAGAAAAAATCAAAAAAATCGTTTGATCATCTTTTCAGAAGGTTAAAGTAGTTGGGTTGAGCATAGTCTTAACTGTTTTATGAGGTTTTTGCAGTCTTTTGAAGACCTGTTTTTAGTTTATTTTAGCTTCAGAAAAATAAATAAAAATTAAAAATAGTATATTTGCTAGTAGACTTAGAATAGTGTTAAACCGGAAAATTCATAAAATAGTATATCTGTCCCCAAAGAACATTGGGTTGTGTATAAGCTTTGAGGAAGTAATCAGTACCCCATTTGATAGCAGTTAAAACATGTCCCATTTGGTTACATCTTTGATCCTTTGTTGGTTTGACTACAGGAAATGATGACGAAAAATGATGATAGAGTATTCAAGCAAACCAGCCTTCTAAAGTTGGATTGACTATCTCATTTTACTTGTACTACATAACAAAATTTGGTATTAAGTACATTTAATGTTGGATTATGACTTATGGATAATCAACCTTCTAAAGCTCTGATTATGTATAATGATTCTGGATAATCAGCCTTTTAAAGTACTGATTTTGTATGATATTTTGGTATTGGAAGTTCTAATTTCTGGTTCTAATTTCTGGTACTGGAAGTTCAAATCCCTGTATGATATTATGGTATTGGAAGTTTTGAATTCTGCTATGCTATGTAAAAGTATGTTAGTGTATATACTGACACAACCCTTGTGTAGACAAATATCTGAACTTTTGCTGTCACTTATAGGCACATTATGTGTCAGGAAGTTGTGTCACCATATATCTTTACCGTTGGAACTTCTGTTGTCACTTATGATATGTGAAGGAGAAGCTAATTTATCTTTCCTGACAATTTTTTGTACATATCCTGACACTTTTTGTGTGTCAGCTAATACCTTTCTTCTTGTAGTGTATGTTTTACTCACACTTTTTGCTTGTTTATTGAGAGAAAATGGGAAAGGGTAGCTTTTCTTCTTCCATATCCTTATATGATTGATCAATATAGGGTTATTAGGTGCTATCTGATATTCTATGAGCATAAATGCAAATTTTCAGCAGTATTGATATGTATATTGAACTATAGTCCACCAATCTTCTCCTTTAGTTTGTACAATAATATTCTTATTTTGTTGAACTGTGTGTGGTCTGATTTGATGGACTGCAAAGATCAATATAGGTTCAGTTGTATAATAGGATTAGATGCTGACATGGGAAACGCAGACAAATTAGGTTATCACATTCTTTCGCATATATACATCAAGTCATTTTATTTCATCTCTTTGTAAATCTTAAATGTTAATTCATCTTTTTCTGAAATCTAATACATTTAATTGCCCCCGTTGCTTCAAGTTCTAGAACCACAACTTGATCAAGACCGCTATGTGCAACTCCAGGTTCTATTTGCTCAACTAAGGGTATAGTTTACATCTACTCATTGTATGCTTTAGTTAATGAGTGGCTATGTTATTATTATTTACAGAACAAAAGCATTAACAACTAAGAATGTATCCGACAGATGAGAAATCTAGTGGGAGATCATACCCTTAGGATGGCGCTTGATAAGTTACAACAAGGGCGAGGTAAACACAAGTACTTTCTTAATGTATTTTTAGGTGTTATCCATACCTATATCTATACTAATATATGAGTTTTGAACATATCCAACCTCACCTTTGATTAAACTTCACTCCTAGTCTACCTCTGTCCATCTATATCGCGAATAAGACCCATTAGGTAGACACGGGCCAAGCCATTTTAGCACTATAATAGTGAGTCTATATGAGCTGTTTGTTTTATGAATTTAGCGTCATTGGGTTGAAATTGCATGAGATCTCATTATGTGCAGAATGGATTATGCGGTATGTTTATATAACATTTTACCGGAATGAATGTGGTTTATATATGACCAATGTTTATTGTATGATGTTCTCCCGAGGAATGATAATGTATGTACTTCGATGTCTTACTTTAAAATGATGCTCATAACCCATGTCTCACTTAGCTTAATTTATAGCTAATTATTATGGTTATATCTCAGGTTAAGTACGTGCTATGGATGCAAGACGGTTTAGTTGTACTTATGAATAAATTGAGGGTGAAGACTTGTCGTATGCTTTAAGTACTTTGTAGTATTTTCTTTAGAAACGATGTAGAGTAATGCCTTGTAAGTTGTAACCCGCCATGATGGGACCTAGGTTTAAGTTTACTTTCCGTTGCGTGACTATTATGTTTCCATCATGTTTAAGTTATAGTAAAAATTATGCCCTTTATGCGATAAATTCGGGTTTTAATTATCTTTCTCAAATTCGTGATAGACAAAGTGCTTAAAGGCCATCTCCGCATATATCCTCTTCACCACTCCATCAATGACCAGATGCAAGCAGTCTGTCAGCGGATTAAAGACCACCTTTTTTTAGTTGCTAATTTGTAGAAACTTGTCTCGAAATGGATGATACATAGTAGTACCTGATGGGCATTGTTTCATTTCTTTTTTGTGTTAACGCTATAAAAAGCTGCTGCTTACATATTTGCATTTCATGTTGTGGAAATTGTAAATTGTTGTGGAGATTTAATGGAGTTGACTTGCATGAGATTTGTTTTGTGTTCAAATGGCAAAAAGATGCTACGAGAATCGAATTACTTTAGCAAACAAGTCCTGTGTAAATTTTAGTGGATTACTGAGCTTCATGCAGTGGATCCAAATTAAAAAAAGTTATTAAATTAGAAATACGTCATTGATTAAAAAAGTCACTACAAATTAGAAATACAAATGTGGCCCAATGTTCTTTTACTAGAAAATATAAAAATATCCTAAAGGTAGAAAGAGTCCTCCAGTTAAGGAACTTAGAAAGTCATCTTTAGAGCATCCGGTGCCCCTCGCTATTGTGGCTCGCCGTGACATCGGTGGGTCTCGCCGTCGTTCGTCATAGTAGCCTTCGTCGTCTGCATGGTAAGGGTTCAATTTGTACGCTTTTTTTTTTTGTTTTTTTTTTTTTTTTTTTTCTCTCTCTCTGTCTAAAATACATACATATTCAAAAGTTTAAAAACAAAACATATAAAAATATAAAATTTAACACACAAATTACATTAAACATTTAAGTTAAAACACGAATTAATTAAAAATTAAAGTGAAAACAACAAATACACAAATACGTTTAATACAAACAACCACGAAATTGATGAAAATAAAATTACAAATTAAGAATACGAATCATCTTAGTTATAACCCTCCTCACTCGAAAGGATCTAAACTTGCCAGCATCATACTTTCCTTCCATGATGTCAAACCAGTTCTGCCTAAGATATTCTGCATCCCTGGCTTCCTGTTCCAAACGAGCAGCTTTCTCGCGTGCCTCGTTTTCTCGTATCTCTCTAAGATTTGCCTCGTCCTGCTCAAGTTCACGAAGATACTCCTCACTAAACCCAAACGGATTGTATTGGAGGTCTACCGGTGGAGTGTTAACAGGTGGCGTGTTAATAGGTGGAGTGTTTACAAATACATTTTCTGGTTGGAATACCGGAAAGACATCTAATGGTGGAGTGTGATAAACTTCATCTTCTAGTGGTAAGGTAGTTTCCGGCACTTGTTGTGGACTGGGGAATTGTTGAGAGAAGTCTTTGCGAGACATTGTTGATAATCTGTGTGTGAGTTGTGTGTGATAAACAACTCTGGTGGAGTTGTATATATAGGCAAATTTGATTTTAAATTTGAATTTGAATTTGAATTTGAATCATCCCGCTCCAATTTGAAACCAAACTATCCCGCTCGTATTTGAATTTTGAATTTGGTTATCCCGCTCAAACTGTACCGTTTAAAAAAGAAGGGGGTGTTTTGATTTTTTTTATTCAAAAGTGTAAAACTAATACGTTTTGTATGTTTAAATTTGAAAGTGCGTATGTTTTTTTACCGTATTTTTATTTTACGTTTCGTATGTTTTTTATTGTGTTGTATTATATTTTTATTTTTAATTAAATGAATTTAGTTTATTTGGAAATTTGAATAAAAAATAAAGTTGTAAGTTGTGGGCCCCAAATGAGTAAGTTGAGGTTAGTTATGAGTGAGGGGTTAGTTGTGAATGTTTGTTATAGTGATGTGGCACTCGTGGGCCCCGAATGAGTAATTTGAGTTTGTCATGGCACCTTGTGCTCTTAAATATGTTCTATAAATACTTTCACTTATTGAAGCGGCCTCCGTAGTTAAAGTCTTAAACACACAAAGAGATGATGGAATTAGAGTGTTTTTTTTAAAGATAAATTTCATTCAAAAACGCCACAGACGGTCCTCAAAACAAGGACCCCTGGGCCAACAACGAATTACATCAAGAACGGAGAATTTATAAAAGCTACATCGTTTTTTTGGATTCAGAATAGATCTAAATATAAAGAGCTAGAATGGAATTAGAGTGTTGACAATAAATTTCTGACTCCTTTTAATTTCTTCAGCATTAAAAAAATAATAAATTAAAAAAAAAAATCAGAGATTGGATATTTGAAAAAATATGCAAGTATCCAAAGATATTTAGTCAGACTTATCTTGGGATGATAAGTGCAAAGCAAAAAGAATTGCAATAAAATACATAGTAACGTTGTTAACTAAAAGTGGATTGGACACATTCTAATAATAGAATCATTCAATGAAAAGTACTTTTATCTCGTCAACGAAAATGGCATGTCCTTTTAGCGATATCAACATTGAATCTAGCTTATAAGAGCACTCCCATTCATAACTTGTGTTAAACTTTAACACCGTGTCACGTCAGCGCCACATCAGCTTTAACATTTCACCTTAACTCACCCAAAAAACACTCACAATCATAACATCCCAAGTTAAACTTTAACATTTGATATTTTCAATTTCAACCCATAAACTAAAACAAACACTTCATTTATTAAAAAACATATCATTAATTTGAAAACATATTACAATACGAAAAAAAAAAATTACACCGAAATAAAAAAAAGACACTGAAAATTAAACGTTACAACATAAAGGAAATGACGAGAATACAATCTAGTAACGAGATTGCAAGTTATATTTTTTTTATTTGTTCTTTTTCATCATTGATCCAAGCCACGACATTTGGATCTTTGCCTTCAGTATCAACCATCAAAAACTTTATCACTTCCAACCTTGTTATTGTTTCATCTTTGACTTGTTGGGCCCGATACGCCGCTTGGGCGGTTTCACGTTTGATACGATACTCGTTTGCAATAGTTTCAGTGAAATGACTTGACGAGCTCGTTCCTCCGGTGCTCGCTCCCCCAGTACTTGTCGTGCTCTTGGATCTTGCTTTCTTGGAAGCACGTTTTTTTTTCCCATGGGGCGTGGTTGTTCATCATGACCAAACAAAGCCTCGTTTGTTTGGCTTGGGACATCGCCGGTTATATCAACCGGATCCGGCGTGTCCCATTTCTTATGGTTACGCAAAACCTCTCAAGCTTCATCGAGAGCAAACGGTGCTGCTTTGTGCTCCTCACGATACATTTGCTTCGCCCGTTTCATGACATCCATCTCACTTTTCCCGCTTCTCTGTTCCCGTTGCGCACGTTTGTAAAAACTGTTGAACTTTGTGCAACAGTGGTTCAACGTTTTCCACTTGCTTGACATCATATCCTTGTTGCGTCGTTGAAATTTGAGTCTATTGAACTCATTTGTGACCCGATACCAAAACGTATCTTTGGGTTGTGCACGCCCGACTTTCGGATCCTCCGTAACAACTATATAACACCTAGCAAGTTAATTCTTCCTCTGCTGGTTGCCAACCCCCAATAGCGAATTCTTCTTCATCATCATCGATTGGTTCGGGCTCGGGGTCTTTGGATTTTTTGAACTTTCGTTTAACACGACCTTTGGATTTTTTTGGAAGAGACGTGGGTGTTTCAGGAACATCATGTGTTTCAGTTTGTGAATGTTGTGAGTGTTGTGAGAATTGTAGATTTTGAAAGTTGGTGTTTAAGGTGCTTTGTTGACTTTGTTGCCAATACAGATATTGTGTGATGTTGTAGGTACATTTCTTGGCTCGACAAGCCTAGTGGGTTGGGAAAAGAGACGTTGGGGTTTGAAGATGAACCCGCGTTCGGGTTTGATGATGAACCCGGGTTTGAGGTATTCCACCCACCACCGAGAAGATTGAAGAATGTATCATCGTTGTTGCCTCTCGACATTTTTTTTCTTCAGTAATTGGAAGTATAAGATTGAGAGGATTGAGTAGTGGAAGTGTGAAAAAAAATGTTGTTTTAGTTAGGTATTTATAGTGGTAAGGAAATGTTTTTGATTTTTTTTTTAATAAAACTAGCCGTTAGGGGCTAAAATGTAAATTTTTTTTAAACCCCAACGGTAACTAGCCGTTAGGGGGGAGATTTTTTTTTTAATTGTGGTTAACGTCCGTTGCATGGTTAACGCCGGCCAAATAACGCCCGTTTAACGCCGGACGCGAACGGCTAACGCAGGTTAACGGGGCTTAACGCCGGTTAATGGAGCTTAACGCCCAATAACGCCGGTTCCGGCGTTAAACGTTGAGACTAGGGGTGAGCATATATACCGAGAACCTAACTGGAACCGAGAACCGAACCGGAACCGTCCCGACCCGAACCGATTTTTAGAACCGCGGTTCGGTTCTCGGTTCTTCAATTTTTCCAATTTCGGTTCTCGGTTCGGTTCGGTCCGGAACCGAAGAACCGGCCAACATTAACTATTTTCAATTTTTTTTACCTTGCTCTTTAATTACTGACGCTCTAATTATGGCTTAGATAGCATGGATCCATATTAAATCATATATAGTTCATTAATTAATAAGTATGTATACATAAATACATTGCATGAATCACAAGAATTACACATGACGAGAATAAAACAAAACAACCAAACCGCTCTAACAATAAACAAAAAACCATAATATAAATATATGCAATAACTTAAACATTTGCATGCAACACACTCTCTATTAAATTGTCAGATACTCCTTTTGCATGTTGATCTCTTTACACCATTTGGCCACAAAGACGAACACCATTTATCCTCGTTCTCACCTTCTTATTTACAAATTTCGGTTCCAATCGGTTAGACCCGCGAGGAACCGAACCGAACCGAGAACCGAACCGGAACCGATGCATGTTAGTCGGTCCGGTTCTCGGTTCCTTGAAAATCCATTTTGCGGTTCTCGGTTCTCGCGGTTCCGGTTCGGTTCCGTGCGGTTCCGAAACCGCGCTCACCCCTAGTTGAGACTGCTCTAAAAGATAATGTTTCAAGAAGTATATATTTACCTCTTGCATTAAACTCAAATATCTTTTACTTTTCTTTGAACTTATTTCTTACCCATCAAGAAATCAAGTTCATACATAAATATTTAATTTCTAGTACTTGTTTGTGTCAGTGAGTAAATTATCACACATTCTCAGTCAATTAGGATTATATTAGCTTTGCTGTATTCCGTTGTAATTATTTAATTCATTCAAATAAAAGTTATACGTTGAAAAAGTATGTAAATTCTCAAGATTTTTCATTTATAGTGTAAAATATCGCAACCCACAAACAACAAAAAAATAAGTTCTTCGAAAGTATACAATATTGAAATTGTGTAGATATAGTATAATTTTACTCTTGTCGTATAATTAGTTTCATCAACAATTAACAAATTGCGAGATATTTTATTTTTGAAAATGAAAATGAAAATAAGTTTTATTGTTTAATTAGAAAATACAGAGTTATTTATCTTTATTACTTATCGCACCCCTCTTTAAGATTAGGTGTAATAACGTCCCAAAGGACGCGTTTTTGGTCACTTAAGATGCGTCAACCTTAAAACATACCCCCGACTCACGCGTCAGTCATGGCATATTTGGAGAACTGAGTTGGTTGTTTGACATAGTTGTGGTTGTATGATTTTGTTTTTTGTAGGTTATATTTGGTTGACATAGATGTGGAGAACTCACTTGGTATGTTTCATATTACACCTTATAGTTGAGCATCAGGTCAAAACTGACCCGCACCGAACATTGATTTTGTTGAAGACATGAACCGAAAACCGAACCGAAGTGACTCTGTCAGTTTCGATTTTCTGTCGGTTAGTTTGCTTTGATTTAAACGGTTTAGGTGTATTTTTTTTAATTTTGGTTTGAACCGAAGCCGAAAATAACAAATATATAACACCGAACCGAATATGGCCGGTTCGATTTCGATTGGATCAGTTCGGCTTGCCTTTCGACCCGGTTTGGTGTCAAACACTCAAACCATTGTTTTTACCCACATAACCAAACACTATAAATACCAGACCCTCTTTGTCAAAAAATAACACACACACAAAACAAACAAAACCACCCACCATCTCCGTAGCAATTCCGGCCACCGTCTTCAATCCCAGGCCTTTACATTACATCCTCTTATAAAAACTGCCCTAGTTTCTAATGGATCCTTCTATAATGAAGTTTCTCGAAGAAGACGAGGTTAGGGTTACACATTTAATCTCCTGAGTATAAAGCTATTTATTTATTTATAAATTTGATTAATTAATTTTGTTGAACAGGATGAAACAATGCATTCAGGGGCTGATGTTGAGGCATTTACTGCTGCCCTAAACCGAGATATCGAAGGCGATAATAATAATAATAATAATAATAATAATAATAATAATAATAATAATAATAATGTAACAGAATCTCAACAACCTTCTACAACTACTACAAACACTGCTGTTTCTACTGCTGCCAATGGTAATGTGTATACGTGTTTGCGATAGTCCACTGTTTGTGACGCGATACTTATTGTATATAGCTTTGTGAAAACTAACCTTGAATTGTGGTTCAATTGCACGACGCCTTGCCGGGAATTTTATCACAACAACTTAATGTACGATATCACACCATTTGTATTATTAGTCTATGACTTATCAAAATAAGATTATTAGTTATTTAAAAGTTACCCATTATGGGCATAAATGTAATTTTTTGTATCATTGTTATGTACGTTGAGCTCTAGTTCACCAACCTTCCGCCTTACATTAATACTGTAATTTCTTATTTCGTTAAGCTATGTATAGTTTTTGGGAAATGGAACGATCAACAGGTTAAATTGTATAATGGGATTAGATGTTGATATGGAAGTGCATTGATGTTTAAAGCATTACAGATGCTCTTAGGTTATTTACATAGCTATTCTATGTTTTTACAAATTAATTAGTATGCTTTACTAAAACGCAGTGCTAGAAGCTCTGTAGATAAGCATAACCATGGGAGTAGTTTATCAAAGACATATTAGATGAGCTAACAAGCTTAAGCTGTTTATCTGCATAGACAAACAAAATAGCTATTTGTGTAATAGAAATACAATAAACCGGTATGCCCCTTAAATAAGTGTGCCCGAACATCCCCATAGTTTGTAGGCCTACAGATGAGCTACTACTTTCAGTCCTTAAATCGTTGAAACTTTAAAGGTTTTGTTGTGATATTATTGCATTCATATTGCAGCATCTTTAGCTCAAGTAACCAATCATACTCCAAGTGAACTCTTTCAAAAGTGGAAATCTTCCACCCGTGAAGAGGAAGTTAAGCCACTGACACAAGAGCCTGTGACGGTAGCAAATCGAACTGAACCATCTAATGCTAATGTTAGTGCTATCAATCATCAACAACAGCTGCAGCAACAACATCAACAGCAACAACATCAACAGCAACAACGTATGAATTTGCCACAACCGTCCTTTCCTACTTATGGAAATACTGGTGGTTCTTTTCACCCAAGTGCTAGCGCAAATATGAGCATGCCCACGCCGCCTTCTAAACAGAAAAGCCATGATTTACAAATGAGGCAAGGTCCAGTTAATCCCGCCATGGCCACTCAAGCCATGAGCCAACATGCTTTAAATGACATGAAGAGATTGCACGGGGGAGGTCACACTCATTTCACTAGTAATTCAGCATTGCAACAGAATTCAGGCTATTGGCAAGCATCTATGCATAAAGATCAAGGTCTTATGCCATCGAATCCCTATGCAAAATCAGATTCTGCGGATCAAATGAATGACCAACAACATAGATCCCAGCTGTCAACACCACATGTGCTTGCACATGCAACTCGAGGTCCAGGATCTTCAAAAGATGACACTTTTGAGGCGATGTCTTCAAGGCTCGGTTCCATCACAACTCGAATGGAACGACAGAATGCGGTAATGACATATTTCAGTAGTCATTCTTATTATTTAAATCCCTTTTTGCAAATAGCGTTCAGTTTGATAATAATCAAGCTATTGACTACAGGCTGCTGCTGCTGCTGCAGCAAACTCTTCATTGGCGTCTGGAGGTAATGCAAAGACTCCCCCTAAAAAGCCAATTGTTGGACAAAAGAAACCATTGGAAGCACCTGTTAATCCATCAAGGTAGCTCAATTTCTGTACTCTTAATGTTTCTATCAGAACAAAATTTGGCTTTGCACTGACTCATTCGTTTATGTACCTATGATATTTTTTTTTATAAAATACAAGTAAAAAACAAAAAGTAGTTGGAGCGTATGCGGATCAAAGTATTGAGCAACTTAATGATGTAACTGCTGTCAGTGGAGTGAATCTCAGGGTATGTTATTTCCTCATTATTTGGATGCTGCATCATATATGTTTCATGAATGTTAGTGAATTGATTCAGTGATGATCTGGTTCAATAGGAAGAGGAGGAACAGCTATTTTCTGGGGCCAAGGAAGATAGTCGAGTTTCAGAAGCTTCTAGAAAGGTCATTCAAGAAGAAGAAGAAAGGCTGATTTTGCAGAAAAATCCACTTCAAAAGAAATTGGCTGAAATCAGTTAAGATTTTAAATTTATATCGGCATCCTGTGATTATTTTTCGATCTATGTGCATAACTTACTCTTTAAGTGTTAAAAAACAGTGGTAAAATGTGGTGTAAAGACCGTAAGCAATGATTTGGAGCGATGCTTGTCACTGGTGAGCTTTTAGCTATCTTACGTATAATTGTGAAATCATACATTTTTTATGCAACATTGCAACCTTATGAAATCATGCATTTGTTTATGCAACCTGGTATCCAGTGTGTAGAGGAAAGATTGCGTGAATTGATTAGCAACCTGATCCGTGTTTCAAAACAAGTAAGTAGTTATTATATGATATCTTCTCTTTTGTATTCCGTTTCTTTACAAACCATGAGTCAACTTTTTATTCCACACATATAGGTTTACTAATTGTCTATTACAAAATTTTAGAGGGTAGATTTAGAGAGGCCAAGACACAGGACTGTTATCACATCAGATGTTCGAAAACAAATTATGTCAATGAATCAAAAAGCTATAGAAGAATGGGAGAAGAAGCAAGCGGATGTAGAAAAACTCCAAAGAGCAGATGAGGTTGAATTGTTTGATATCTGTTAATGCAGAGTATATACCAATGAGGTTTGAAATGATCGAATTTTTTGAATGTAGCCTGAAGGTAGTGGTGTTGGTGATGATGGTCATGGAAAATCATCGAAGGTATGAGAATACATAGTTGCTTTGTGACCATTTTAACTTATATTGGTGAAGTCGTGAAAATGTTTGTTTAATTGAAGGTAAACAAAGAGAAAGATGATAAGATGCGGACTACAGCTGCCAATGTGGCAGCACGAGCAGCTGTAGGTGGAGATGACATGCTATCAAAATGGCAACTAATGGCCGAGCAGGCACGCCAGAAACGTGAAGGTGGGTCTGACTCGGCATCTGGGCCTAAGCCCGTGTCAACTTCTGAGAGGACTTTGAATGATAATCAAGATACTGAGAAGACTTTTGCTCCTGCCACTGTGACTTTCACTCCTGGTTAGTATTCTATCTCTATAGTGATTGTTCTAAGCCACATTCTCATAAAAAGTAAAGTAACTCCCAATACCGTCTTCCACGGGTTATGGGTCCAAATACCGTCTTCCACGGTGTATGGGGGAGGTTAGGACGTAGACAGTCATACCCCTACCTAAGGTAGAGAGGCTGCTTCCGGTTCTACCAAAGGTAGAAAAGGACCTCCGGCCTTGCAAGGGGTGAGGATCGAACCCTTGACCTCTGTCTCCAGAGGCAAGGGTGTTAACCACTTGATCCAACCTTGCTCTTTTTGAGCCACATTCTCATAAGAATTTAAAAATTTGTCTTGGCTGTTTTCTACCGCATAAAGACAATTGATTCTCCAACACACTTGTCTCAATAGTTTTGCACTTCGATCATGAGTTTTATTGCAGCTGTTATGAAATTGATTGGTTTTTTTGTCGGAAATTAGCCTAGTGAGTCATACAGATAGGAAATTAGCCTAGTGAGTCACACTGGATGACAATAGAGTCCAACAGTATTTGCAAGCTTTCAGAAGAGAGAGCTCTGCTCATGTTTATACTCTAATCCTGTGTCTCTATACCTTACTATCTGTGTCATCTAGATAGGGGGTTGATTTGTACTACACCATCAATATTCATGTTTACATCACAAAGTATATACATCAAAATGGTGGCGTACAAATCACCTCCCATTTGAACCCTCAAAAGTATTTCATTGTGCGAATCTTATATTTCCCAACAGATTATATATACTCAGCATCGTGTTTTAGTTTTGCTTATCTGAAACATGTGATTCAATTAAGTTTTGGTCTTTGCTTAGCATTATCTTACTGAAAAGTGTCATTATCAAATTCTTCATCACTGTGTTCTTGTTTTTGGCATGAATCCTCACGGGATTCCCCTACTATTTGATATGACTCAATACTATATACTAAATCTTAAGAGATGGTAAAATGAAACATAATGGTTAGCTCTTTTTTGAAAGGCCGGCCAGTTCTCTTCCATAGCCCTAGAAGGCTAGAAACGGGGTGATTTTGTTTATCCATGACTATTTTGGAAATTATGGTTTCTCAATTATTAAACCCTAGCTAATTAAATCAGGCCAATGCCTATGGTCTAACACTCTCTTATCTCTTCTTGTATTGCTTGCATCTTTTTTAGTAAGTACTCGTCTTTACAACCATTTCAGACCTGTTTGTATATTGTTTAACCTTCTTCAACTCCTCCTCACCAAGGCCCAAGCAGCCTTTTGTAGACTTTTATTAAATGGGTATCATAGCACTATTTGCAGTCCTAGACTTCTAGTTGCAGGCCATTAGAGGACTGAGTGGCTATTGCCTAGGCAAAAAACCTGGCCAGTTTACTAGTCAAATACTTTTAAGAGTTTATGAAATTCCTAAGCTTGTTGAATTTATGTTATGTAAGCCTGCCAAGCTCAGAGGTTAGTTTTGTTTTTTTTTCCCCCTCCCCCCTGAAAGGCAAACAATGATTAAATGTATCAGTATTGCAATATAGTATAATGTAGCATATGTTTTTAAGGTGGCCTCTTTTTACTACTTTTTAATTTTTCTTGAACATCCGAGTTAGCTTACACTAATATGGCTTTTTTCCCCTCTTACATGGATGCTGTAGCGTGAGATTTTTAATTTAGTTCATCATCATGCAAACTAGTTGACTGCAAATTAGCAATAAATTGTACATGATTTTTTTTTATGTGTTCTTTCCAAAGTATCAATTGTCTTTCTCTTTCCTTGACTACAAAATTGAACATTCTTATAAGCTAAATTTACAATCCTTTTGGCATTTGTTCATATCATAATGCCAAATCTTCTTGTGTTAATTAGTCCCTCGGCTTTTGATGCGGTTTTTCATGGAGTATATGTACTTGTGACAGTTTTGAACTCCAAAATTTTACATTCAAGTATGACAGATAGAAAAGAGAGTAGGTTGTTATTACCCCATTAGGTAACATTTTTATAATCTTGAGATGTGTAACAGGTCCAGTAAGGAAATCCCTGAGGAATCAGGCTGTGCTACATAATGTTAGCTTGCCATGCACCATCTCAATCAAGGATGTCATCGCCGTTCTGGGGAGAGAGACTCAGATGCCATGTTGGAACCTAGGCTTAAGTTTACTTTACGTTGCGTGACTATTATGTTTCCATCATGTTTAAGCTAATAAAAATTAAATTATGCCCTTACTTGATGCGAAAAATTCGGGTTGTTTTAATTATCTTGCTCAAATTCCTGTTAGACAAAGTGCTTAAAGGCCATCTCCGCATATATCCTCTTCACCCTCCAGCAATGACCAGATGCAAGCAATTATAGACCACGTTTTTTTAGTTGCTAATTTGTAGAAATCGAAATGGATGATACATAGTAGTACATGATGGGCATTGTTTCATTTCTTTTTTGTCTTTAAATAAGAAACTGCTGCTTACATATATGCATTTCATGTTGTGGAAATTGTAAATTATTATGGAGATAAGGGTGTGTTTGGGAGGGGCTTATACGAAGCTTATGGGGCTTAAATTTCAAAAATAAGCCCCAGCCCAAAAATAAGCCTCGTTTGGCAAGAGACTTACTACTAGCCTCGGGCTTTTGAAGTTATAAGCCCCAACCTAAAAAATAAGGCTAAAATTTTTAGACTGGGGCTTATAGTATGTTAAATTACTTAATTACCCACAAAAATATCTAATATATACATATGTTAATTTAATTATATGTCTTTTTTAGTAATTTTATAGGGGGAATTGCATATATACCCATTAAAACTTAACATCTTGCATATTTTCTCATAATACAAGTTTTTATTGCATGATGTACAATGCATTTTAAGCTCCAACTTAAACTAATTTGCTAAACAAGTTTATAAAATAAAAATTCTAGTTTCGGCTTATAATATAAGCCTCAGCTTTAGCCCTAGCCCCCGCCTATTTTGCCAAACATACCCTAAAATTGAGTTGACTTGCATGAGATTTGTTTTGTGTTCAAATGGCAAAAAGATGTAACGAGAATCAAATTACTGTATTAAACAAGTCCAATGTAAAACATTAATGGATTACGGAGCTTCATGCATTGAATCCAAATTAAAAATAAGGGTGTTCATTGGTTTGGTTACCGGGTTGTTTTGTTTGTTAGGTTTAAATATTATTTTGATAAAATCAAGAATCAAATCGAATTTAAATTGTATTAAATCGAACTAAAACTGAATTTGAATTCAGTTCGGTTTTCAGGTTGACTCAAATCACTCGAATCACAATTTTTTTATTTTTATTTAAATGTATAACTTTTTTGCAAAAAAATATTTCTAAGTTACAAAACATTATATTAATAATAGGGATGAGTTTTAATTATTTTTTTAAGGGTTTAGGGGATGGTTTAACACAAAAAAGTATGTGAATTTTCAAGATTTTTCATAGTGTAAAATATCTCAATCCGTAAAAATCAAAAAAGAAAACGCTCGTCGAAGGTATACAATGTTGGGATGTAAATATATATTTTATTCTTATCACAATAGTATAAGTTTCATTTAACGATTAATGATTTGTTAGATATTTTATTTTAAAAATGATGATGAAAATGAGTTTTATTGTTTAATTAAAAAAGACAGTTTTATTTCATCTTTAAGATTGGGTGTAATAGCGTCTCCAAAAACGCGTTTTTGGTCGCTTGAGATGCGTCGACCTTAAAACATACCTTCAATCTACGCGTAGGTCATGACATATTTGGAGAACTGAAAAGTTGGTTGATAGACAAAGTTGTGGAGGTTGTGCGTGCGTGATTTTGATTTTTGTAGGTTATATTTGTGGTTAAGTGTGATGTTTTAAAACCCGGTTCAACGGGTCACCAGTTCGACTAGTTGAACCGTCGGGTTGACCCAGTTTTTTGCCCGATACCAACAGCCAATTTTAGTCCATGGTCTATGTTATATACATATTCCATTTTGCCAATTTTTGCGTTTTATAAAGTCATTTATATTTACTAGACGAGTACCCTTGCATAACAACAAGATTTTATAGCGGCAAATAGTTTTAGTGATTAAAAATGTTTATGTATTATAAACGAAAAATAATAAAAGTTTAAGGATTTGGGGATTAAACATAATGTTTGAACCCGGTTCAACCCGAGTTCGGTTGAACCGTACCGGTCGAAAAACGGGTCAACCCGACGGGTTGGGTCGAAAAAAAAGGTCAAATTAAACCGGATCAACCAGTCGAGTTTGAAGCGTCCCGCGTCAACACGTCGGGTTTGAAGTGTCGTTAACCCGATTTTCGATGTGTATTAGTAATAGTTTCCTTTTGAAACATATGTATATTAATAGTTGAAATTGCTCATAATTAATTGTTTCAACATTATTTTTTTTATTTTATTTTTTTCACATTTTATTTTCTTGACTTATCGCTTTTCACTTTGACCATTTTTGTTTTACAGATAGTATAGATATAATATGATGTTATAGTGATTATCTTTTTTGATATATAGCTCACTACCCATTGAAATGTGCATTATTAATCGTATTAGTAAAGTCGAAAAAGACGATGAAATAAGTAATGTAGTTAACTGCAAGACAACAAATAATTTGCTATGAAGTTTATAAACTATACAACAAATAATACTCAGTCACTTGATCATCATTACACCACTACTTTTATGTTACAAGAATCTAATTGTTGTTATCATTTATTAGTACACAAGCAAAGCATAACATTTTATTCATGTTCTTACATAAACTCGTTGTTTGCATGATACTCAATAATAAACCTTAGCAACGTTCTAATAATAAATTTCATGTAGTAAGATATGAAAGAAAATGGGTTTTTATAGAACTAAAAAAGGAAAATATATACAGGCTGATTTGATCTGGGTCGTGTAAAAACTGGCGAGTCAATCTGATTCTAAAAGAAGCAAAAAAAAGGAATCACTTTCGACCCAGTCACCAATCCGGATCCCGGTTCAACCGGTTGAACCTGCGTGAGTCCACCCGGGTTTTAAAACATTGGTTAAGTGGGGTATGTTTGTGTTGTGAATTTGGTTGGTTTATTACTCGTAGACCTTAGGTTGAGCAAAACTGACGAAAACCGAACCGAACCGGAAACCATTTTTGTAGAAGAAATGAGCCGAGAACCAAACCAAAGTGACTCGGTTGGGTTAGGTTTTGTGTCGGTCGGTTTGGTTTATTCGGTTTAGTTTTGTTTTTTCTCGGTTTTGGCTCGAACCGAACCCAAAAATCATCAATATGTAAAACCAAACTGAACATAGTCGGTTTGGTTTGAGTTGGACCGGTTCTGCTCAGTTTTTGGTTCGATTTGGTTTTCAGTTTGTTTTGATCAATTGTGCACCTAGTTAAACCATTGTTTTTACTTTTTACCCACATAACCAAA
The DNA here is from genome assembly GCA_910596185.1 of Chrysanthemum makinoi. NCBI lineage: Eukaryota > Viridiplantae > Streptophyta > Magnoliopsida > Asterales > Asteraceae > Chrysanthemum > Chrysanthemum makinoi. The sequence continues at coordinate 241,511,158 of OU343220.1, read as the reverse complement.
CTTTATAAATACCAGACCCCCTTTCTCAAAAGAAAAAACACACACACACAAAACAAGCCACCATCTCCGTCGGAGTTACGGCCACCGTCTACAATCCCCGGCCTTTATTTCACACACGCAATCTAATTTCACAGTCACTTTACATTAAATCCTTTTATAAAAACTGCCCTAGTTTCTAATGGACCCTTCTATTATGAAGTTTCTCGAAGAAGACGAGGTTAGGGTTTACACATTTCATTCCAATAATCCCCTTACTGATTTTATATAAAACTGTTTATTTATTTATTTTTATATTTGATTACTTAATTTTGTTGAACAGGACGAAACAATGCATTCAGGGGCTGATGTTGAGGCATTCACTGCTGCTCTAAATCGAGATATCGAAGGCGATAATAATGTAACTAACTCCGTAACAGAATCTCAACAACCTTCAACAAGTGCTACAAATACTGCTGTTGCTACTACTAGTAGTGGTGTAGATACTGTTACAACCACTGCTGCCAATGGTAATGTGTCTACGTGTTTGCGGTTATCGACTGTTTTTCGGTTAGGGGATGCGTGACTTAGATATTAAATAGAATTCTTTCTGTTTTTGTGTAACCAAAATATCACTATAACTATCTGCCGCTATAAAATCCCATTGCTATGCACGGTACTCGTCTAGTTGTTATGTACGTTGAATTCTGGTCCACCAACCTTCCGCCTTATTTTGAAAATTCCTTATTTCATTAAGCTATGTATCGTTTTTTAGGGAAATGGAACGATCAATAGGTTAAATTGTATAATGGGATTAGATGCTCATATGGAAGTGCATTGATGTTTAAAGCATTACAGATGCTCTTAGGTTATGGTTTATTGAAATGTAGCGCCAGAAATAGTGTGTGGGTAAGCTTATGCGGGATTAACTTGTGATAATAGTAAAATGACCAAAAAGGACCAACACTTGTAGTGAGTGAGTAGAACAAAGAGGAAAGACGGGGTAAATTTGTAGATTAGCATAACCATGGGAGTTGTTTATCAAAGACATATTAAATGAGCTAACAAGCTTAAGCTGTTTATCTGCATAGACGCTCAAAATAGCTATTTGTGTAATATAAATACAATAAACCGGTATGCCCCTTAAATAAGTGTGCCTGAACATCCCCATGGTTTGTAGGCCTACAGATGAGCTACTATTTTCAGTCTTTAAATCGTTAAAACATTAGAAGGCTGAGTTGTGATAGATTATTGCATTCGTGTTGCAGCATCATTAGCTCAAGCAACCAATCATACTCCAAGTGAACTCTTTCAACAATGGCAATCTTCCACCCGTGAAGAGGAAGTTAAGCCAAAGACACAAGAGCCTGTGGCAGGAGTAAAACGAATTGGACCATCTGGTTCTGAAACTCAACATCCACAAAATCAAACATCACGTGAACCGATCCGGCCCAAAGAAGAGCAAGCCAACCAACATAATACTCATGCGTCTCAAGCTATGAATACGCAGAATACTAGTGATAGGAATACTGCTCAAAATGCGGCACGTAATCCTGACATGCATAGAGTAAGTAGTAATCAACAAGCGGCACAAGCAGCTAATCGCCCAGCTGGCAAGCAGGTGCCTTTCGCCATGTTGCTTCCTGTTATAGAACCACAACTAGACAGAGATCGGGCTGCGCAACTTCAGACTCTATATGCTCGATTAAGGGTATAGTTTATATCTGCTAATTTTGTTCTGTTTTGAAAACTAATTTTATTGTGTGTTGTATATATGTTTTATCAATGAGTGGCTATGTTACAGAGTAATAGTATTAACAAAGAAGAATTTGTGCGACACATGCGAACTCTTGTAGGAGATCATATGCTTAAGATGGCAGTCTTCAGGTTACAACAAGGGCAGGTAAAGATGAACACTCATGTTTCTTAGGCCTTTATTTTCTTGTAAAATAACATACAAGTCTCATTGTTTTCGTTGTGCAAGAACTTGATTTTCTGTTTAACATTTCATTGTGGGTTATTGCTTATAGAGTTTGTGTTGTAAAATGCAATTGGTGTTGCTTTACTTGTATGCACTTAACCAAGTTTAAAAGAGTTAATAAATTATAATAGACTATGAGAGCAGATGTGGTATAATGTGTTCTAGTAAATAAAAATGATATGCGTCTAACCCTTTTTATTATCCTGCTCAGGTTCCTGTTCCTGCCAGACAAAATACTCAAAGGACATCTTCATCGCTTCAATCATCAGATGCAAGCGCTCTACCAGCGGATCAAAGACCACGATTGTTGGAACGCCACACAGATTCACATGGAGGACAAGCTAGCCATGCATCTAATGCTAATGTTAGTGCTATCAATCATCATCAACAACAGCTGCAGCAACAACAACATCAACATCAACAGCAACAGCAGCAACGTATGAATTTGCCACAACCGTCTTTTCCTACTTATGGAAATACTGGTGGTAATTTTCACCCAAGTGCTAGTGCAAATATGAGCATGCCCACACCGCCTTCTAAACAGCAAAGCCATGATTTACAAATGAGGCAAGGTCCAGTTAATCCCGCCATGGCCACTCAAGCCATGAGTCAACATGCTTTAAATGACATGAAGAGATTGCACGGGGGAGGTCACGCTCATTTCACTGGTAATCCAGCATTGCAACAGAATTCAGGCCATTGGCAAGCATCTATGCATAATCAGAATTCTGCGGATCAAATGAATGACCAACAACATAGATCCCAGCTGTCAACTCCACATGGGCTTGAACATGCAACTCGAGTTCCAGGAACTTCAAAAGATGACACTTTTGAGGGGATGTCTTCAAGGCCCGGTTCCATCACAGCTCAACTGGAACGCCAGAATGCGGTAAAATGACATCTTTCAGTAGTCATTCTGATTTTTTAAAAGTTTCTATTCAAATAGTGTTCAGTTTGATGATAATCAAGCTATTGACTACAGGCGGCGGCGGCTGCTGCTGCTGCTGCAAAGACTCCCCCCAAAAAGCCAATTGTTGGACAAAAGAAACCATTGGAAGCACCTGTTAATCCATTAAGGTAGCTTAATTCTGTACTCTTAATGTTTCTATCAGAACAAAATTTGACTTGGCACTGACTCATTCGTTTATGTACCTATGATATTTTTTTATAAATACCAGTAAAAAACAAAAAGTAGTTGGAGCGTTTGCAGATCAAAGTATTGAGCAACTTAATGATGTAACTGCTGTCAGTGGAGTGAATCTCAGGGTATGTTTTTTCCCCATTATTAGGATATGCTTCATCATATATGTTTCAGAAAGTGAATTGATTCAGTGATGATCTGGTTCAATAGGAAGAGGAGGAACAACTATTTTCCGGGGCCAAGGAAGATAGTCGAGTTTCAGAAGCTTCTAGAAAGGTCGTTCAAGAAGAAGAAGAAAGGCTGATTTTGCAGAAAAATCCACTTCAAAAGAAATTGGCTGAAATCAGTTAAGATTTTAAATTTATATCAGCATCCTGTGATTATATTATCTAATCTATGTGCATAACTTACTCTTTAAGTGTTAAACAACAGTGACAAAATGTGGTGTAAAGACCGTAAGCAATGATTTGGAGCGGTGCTTGTCACTGGTGAGCTTTTAGCTATCTTACATATAATTGTGAAATCATACATTTTTTATGCAACATTGCAACCTTATGAAATTATGCATTTGTGTTTGCAACCTGGTATCCAGTGTGTAGAGGAAAGATTGCGTGGATTGATTAGCAACCTGATCCGTGTTTCAAAACAAGTAAGTAGTTATTATATGATATCTTCTCTTTTGTATTCCATTCTTTACAAACCACGAGTCAACTTTTGATTCCACACATATAGGTTTACTAATTGTCTATAACAAAATTTTAGAGGGTAGATTTAGAGAGGCCAAGACACAGGACTGTTATCACATCAGATGTTCGAAAACAAATTATGTCAATGAATCAAAAAGCTCGAGAAGAATGGGAGAAGAAGCAGGCGGATGTAGAAAAACTCCAAAGAGCAGATGAGGTTTGAATTGTTTGACATCTATTAATGCAGAGTATATACCAATCAGGTTTGAAATGATCGAATTTTTTGAATGTAGCCCGAAGGTAGTGGTGATGGTGATGATGGTCGGGAAAATCATCAAGGTATGAGAATACATAGTTGCTTTGTGACCATTTTAAGAAATATTGGTGAAGTCGTGAAAATGTTTGTTTAATTGAAGGTAAACAAAGAGGAAGATGATAAGATGCGGACAACAGCTGCCAATGTGGCAGCACGAGCAGCTGTAGGAGGAGATGACATGCTATCAAAATGGCAACTAATGGCGAAAGCAGGCACGCCGTGAAACGTGAAGGTGGGGCTGACTCAGCATCTACTTCTCAGCCAAGTGTGGATGTTGGGCCTAAGCCCGTGTCAACTTCTGAGAGGACTTTGAATGATAATCCAGATACTGAGAAGACTTCTGCTCCTGCCACTGTGACGGTCACTCCTGGTTAGCATCCTATCTCTTTAGTGATTGTTCTAAGTCACATTCTCATTAGAATTTTAAAATTAGTCTTGGCTGTTTTCTATCGCATTAAGACAATTGATTCTCCGACACACTTGTCTCAATAGTTTTTTTCAGTAACTTACTAGTTACTACCATCGCTTCACTGAACACCTCTAAGCATAATAGTATCCATATTGCCTCGTGCATGCCTTGTACGAAGGGGAGAGATAGCCTTGATGTATGCATTCTTAAACTGCCTCGTGCATATAGTATGCATTCTTAAACTGCCTTGTATTCTGGAAACAGTCGCTTTTCATCATGCGTGTCAAAGTCTAATTCCATAGTTGGGGTATCAAATATCAATGGAAACTTGTTGCTGTTGTTGCTCTATAACATCCTGTATTCTTAATCAAATATTGATAGCTTGATTATGTGGCTTTAAGCTTGATACCTTGCAGCTACTTGAAATCTGAATGCATTTCTGTTATCCAATTTAGATGTTATTGTAGTATTGTTACTATAGTGTTTCAATGTGTTTCAGTTTATTGAAGTCGTAATCTTTAGATAAGCAGTTGTTCGAATGTTCACAATTTCTGATTAAG
>OU343220.1:241340189-241505989 GCA_910596185.1 Chrysanthemum makinoi | reverse complement strand
TTGACCTTCAGCAGGGTAGGGAGTGGAATTAACAAGAGTAGAGAACCATTCAAATTCCTTAGTGTTATCTTCATCTAGCCAGGATAGGACGTCGGCCTTGCCGTCTTCTTCTTTCTTAGGCCTAGATGTGGATTCGGTTTCGTACTTTGTCGGGTGAGGCGGGTTGTTGTTGGGGATCATGGTATTCTTCATCGTCACCACCCGTATACTCAAAGTGGTCACCGGCTTTCTAAGTCTGGGGTGGTAACTTCGAATCTGAGGTTTATCAGCAGAAGAGCGGGGAGGAGATCTTTGTTGAGCTTGAGTCCTTTGTGGTGGAGGCGGCATTGAGTCTTGAATCGAAGATGATTCACCAGACTTATTTGTGCATTTAGGCTCCTTATCCTTATCTTGATCTTTGTCTTCATCATCTCTTGAACGCTTAGGCCTTAAAGCCTCTTCTCTGAATGATGAATTGAGTTGGTATTCCAGCAATGCTTCAAACAGTTGAGCTTCATGGGAGGCAACGTTAAGGCGTGTTGACATTTGCGCTACCAGCGGTTTACTAATTCATCATCCGAGAAGATTGTAGTTTCAACTGGATTGATGCTCAAATTCATCGGAGTTGATTTCATGGCTTGCTTTGCTAAATGTAAGAGATTCGGATAAAGTTGTCTGGTATACATCTCCTTTGTCGGTTTGAATGACATCCATTAAGAACTTGTGAGTGTATCCTTTTATCATCTCGTCCATGCTTCCTTGAAGATCATCCTTCATAAGCTTCTGTACATACTCCCTTTCAACTTGCATCTTGTCATTCTCATTATGAAGATACATTATCGATCGCGAGGAAAGTCAACTTTCTGTGGAGAATATCTTTCTTTCTGACTCGTTTGACAGCTTTAACTATTCGATTCTTAGATTGAGAGATCCAAGATGGAGTTGGCTTCTTTACTGATTTGGATGATGATTTGGTTGATTTCGTTGATGGTGGTGGTGAAGAATGAGAAGACGAATCTGATGATGAAGAGACATGAGGAGACTCTGGATCCTTTGGAGGTTCAGAGGATTTCTCCTCTGATCGAGCGAGACTGTCTAGCGAAACTTATCATAATCAATGTCATCTCCAGACTTATCTTTCTCTTCAATCTTTTCTGTCTCAGTCTTTTCTTTGTCACCCTCATCTTTCTCGGACTTTTCTTTAACTGGTTCCTCAAATTCATGCTTAATAGTTTCTTCCACGGGCTTTTGTTGTTGCTCCAAAGTGGTGGCACCAGATCCTTTATCGGGTTGATTAACCACATCGGGGACCTGGTGAAGGTTGAGCTGCACCACTTGACCCTCCGGGGCCACCTATTTTTTCTTTTGCAAATTCTTTTGCCACGTGTTGGAGTCTAAGGAATTTGAACTTCTTCCTATATGAAGTATCCAATTGCTCTTCATCTTCATCTGAGCTTTCTTCATAAGGCACAAGTATCAGAGTCTTCCCTTTGTCATTTGGTGGACTTGGAGGTTTAGCGGCTGAAGGAGGTGTTTCGGTTGCAGATTCAGAGTAGAAAGTCTCTTCATCTGATTCAGTAGCCTCCGAGTCCTCACCATTAGCTTTCTCTGCGGTTCAGGCTTAGATACGGGAATAGGAACAGCTTCCTTAGCGGGAAATGTCCCATTTCATGGAGGATTCCTCCTGGGAAACATCCTCGACTCGGTGCTTGCCAGCACTTCCAGCACTTCCTCTTCGGTTCTCCTAGTAGGTGTTCCGAAGGCTTATGATTGAGATGGCCAACTTTGCCTTCTCGTCCTGCTACTTGATACCTTTTGTATGTTTCAAGCTTTTTGATTTCATTTGTTAGAAGGTGATCGGCGCCGGCACCTGTTTCTTTGTTGACGATTCCTTGATTCGATAGGGTAGGCTCAGTCAACATATCATGATTATCTGGGCCATTGAGCCTCTGTGGAATGTCGGGATGAAGTCCAAGTGCTCTTTGGATCAACAATTTCGTGTATCTGACATAGGGAATCTTTGAGCCAAGTTTCTTGTGAAATGTCATCACGTCTTCCCATAGCAGTGCTTCAATTTCGATGTCCTTTTTGTTGATTAAGACCGAAGATTTGTAGTTCCATGAGCTTGGGATGCTCATAACCACTATCACGACCAGAGACCGATTTGGTAATGATGATGTAGAGGGTTATCCACGGTTGAGGAATGTTCTTAAGCTCCACATGAGAATGCTTAGTGATAATTCCTGAAGCTTCATCATATCCTATATCCATCAGGAATTGCTGTCTCTTCATAGGTGTGGCATAGAAGTCGGTTGGCTCGATCTCGGGAATAAGAAGAACGGCCCGTAGATCTGCTTGTGTGATGGTGATTTGTTTGTGATTGAGCATCACAGCCACCGCACTTTGACCTTTGATCCTTTGCATTGAATTCCAGAATTGTTGAATGTAGATCTCCGGATATATGAGTGCGTGATGCGTAAGCAAGTCAAGCTAAATTTCAAACCAAGCCTGCCACTTGTGAATGACAGACCGTAATCAGCTTAAAACTGCTTAAGAACGAATGCAATGAAGATCTGGGGAGTATAGTGTTTCCCCGGGTCGTTAAGTCCCAGCGAGCTATCTTGATGGATTATCAAGCGTAAAGTGATCGAGAATTTGAACAGAAAAGGGATTATGATAGTGATTACAACTACAGAAAAAGGACATAAACTACAAGGGCTAAAATGTAAATTAAAAAAAGTTAAAAAGATAAAACCTATTAAATAAACGCTATCACTATATTTAAAATGATGTTTTTGTTTTTATGTTTTTACAAAACTGAAATTAAAAACTACGTTACGTACGAATGAAAAAGTGAAACTAAGACAATATTAATCCTAAAAATGTGAAAATGATATTTTTACAAACCTAATGATAAAAGAAAATTTATAGAAAAAGAAAATTATTTTTAAAATTAATTAATTAATTATTATTAATTAAAAACTAATTTTAACTATTTAATAATAACCTAAAATACAAGATAATATGAAATAAAGCTAGAAAAATAAAATTATGACTTAGAAAAATCTAAAATATCAAAAAAGAATTTTCAAAACTATTTTTGTAATTTTCTGATTATTTTTCTATTTTCTAGGAATTAAAAACTATTAAAAACTAATTAAATTATTTAAAAATACAAATTTAACTAAGAAAAATATGGAAAAATATTTTTTTATCTTTTTATATTTATCTTAACTTAAGAAAAATGAAAAATTATTTTTTTGAAACTTTTCTTAATTAATTGTATTAAAAGCTAATTAAAAATGATTAAAAACTATTTTAAATCTAGAAAAATAGCAAACAGTAACCAAAATTAATGAAAAATTCAGGAAAATGCTAAAATGTAACTCTGATCCTAGGAAAAATGTCAAATATGATGGTTATGTGGAAGAAATCAGAGCTGCAGTGTTAATGGAGACCAAATAAGCACTTTTCAATAAGCTAAACTACAATTTAAGCAACCAAACTTCTACAGAGCCTAAATAATATCAAAACTATTCTAAAGCAAGTGATTATAGCTACTCCTAACTTCTGATAAGCAGTTACACTAGATTATGAGCTAACTGATTTTGACAGCAAAACAGGAAACAGGTACCAACTTTGAGCTTATGCACTAGCTTATCCATAGAGCTTAAGCTAAAAACAGATATGAGGTCTTAAAGACCACCTAGTAGACTGCTTATAGACCAGAAATCAGACCCTAAAAAGCTTTAATGAACCACGTGCGGACAAGTTCTGCATAAATCAATTTTTGACCCCATTTTGACTTTTTGAAACGGATGAAATTTGACTAAAGTGAACTTTGATTCCAATTTTATGATTGATGTTGATGTAATATGAAGGAACAAGCACAAAGCAAGCAATGTTTAAGACTTTTAAACACAAATCAAGAGTTTGCTATTCTAAAATCCACAACGATGCAGATAAGAAGATTTTAATGGATGTTGACTTTAGGAAAGTTGCAGGCACATTATCTTGACAGATATGAGTTAACTTATGTTAAATAAACTTGAACCAACAAAAAGCTAACACTGAATTCACCTTTGAGACAGTTATGACAGTAAACCAAACACACCTTTTCTTGACTGTTATGAAAATTAAATGAGCTAATCAATGCTACAACATGTTTTAATGATCAATCTCAGTTCAAATAACCTAAATACAACTAATTACACAGAATGAAACTAGTTAAAACTACAAAGACAGATTATGCTTATGAACTTGAAAGTTGAACTTACAATTGGTCCAAAGCCACAATGGCTTGCACAGCAGTGAAACCAAGAACACTAACCTATCAAATCCAACCCAACTAACTATAAATCACCCCAAATCCATGCCTGCATTACCCATTGCCATTTCTGCTTCATTTTTACCCATGTTTGACTTTTATTGACCAAACTCCAAAATTGTTCAAAACTGCAATGTGAGCTTAGAGAAAGCTTTTACAAGCTTGATTGAGCCTGTTTGAACTTAAAAACAAGTGACTAAGAGATTTTTCATAGGGTTTTGAGAATGGAAATTTCAACAGTAGACATATAATGTGGAAATTGAACTTGAACTAAAATTGATACTTAAATAAAGTTGAAATACACTGAAATGGTTTACTCTTGTACAATGGAACTTTAAAATACAACTAAGAATCTATTTTGGACTAGGAAATCATGAAACGACATACATTTTTAAGAAATTAACTAACTACTCTTCCATGTTGCTTCCTCTTGGCCTTTTATACACCCAAACAGTTTCTCTCTCATCTCTGATGAATTCCCACTTGAAATGATAGCCATTGGATGGCTAAAAGTGATCCTGGCCTTTGAATGGATTTTGGCGCCAAATCTGCTTTTATCAGTTGGAGAGTTGAGTGAAATGGGGGAGAGGCATTAATTGCATTTGGAGTTTGGTGGAGGTGGGGGGAACAAGGAGAGGTGATAGGGTGAGCTGGGTGGTTGTGTTGGTGGCTTTTGGAAATGGTAGTAGCGAGCATGGGAGGAAAACGGGGAAAGGGGAAAGGTTTGACCGGTTTTAATATTAAAAGGGGAAGGGTCAAATGAAGGGGGTCCAAAGGGGTTATGGCAGGGTCCTTTTGGTTTGTGACAAGGGTCCAAAATGGGTTTAAAGGATTAAAATAAACAAGGACCTTTGTTGTAATTTCTGAAAATGCAAGGACCAATGCTGCCAATTTGCAAATTTGTTTCAAGGGACCACAATTGACAAGTTTCCATAGTACAAGGACTAAACTTGACATTTTCCAATTTTCCAAGGGCCATTTTTGCCAAATTTGAAACTTGAAGGACCAATTTTGTAATTTCTCAAAACTTTTGACATTTTTTCACCAAAGGACTAATTTTGACAAGTTATGATTGTAAAAGGACCTTTGGTGATTTTTCTTTTTAAAATAAGTGCCTAGGGACTGATTTTGCCATTTTCGAAAGTTGGGGACTGAAGCGCCAATTATGAAAACTTTGCTCGTTTTCATCGATTTTGAACATTTTGCATCTGAAACATATAAAATGCACTTTTGGAATATTTTCAGTGTTTTGATGCATTTCGAGCATTTTTAGGCGTTTTGGTTCGAATTAACCAAAAATGATGAGTATTTACACACTCATCAATCCCCACACTAAACTATTGCTAGTCCCTAGCAATCTTTTGAGAAAAACTTAATGGATTTGCATCTCTTTACTAAAAGCCATTACTTCTGGAGTAGCCAAATGTTTTGAGTTCAAGCAAGAACTATGGTAACTGATAACCATCGATTTATTGGCAAATCATAAACCATATAACGGATTTGATGTGTCTTTACCAGAAGACGTACCCTTCTGGACTAGCCAACTCTTAGATAAATTATCAGAATTATCTTTGGTGAGCTGAATACCAATTATGGATTTTCCACTGCCTTTACCACAAGCCATAACCTTGCGGGCTAGCCAACTCTTCACTTTTTAGGATATGGTGAGTTGAGAACCATACAATTTTGGGCAAATTGCAAGCCATATAAACGGATTTGAGAAATCTTTACCAAGAGCCGTTTGCTCCTGGATTAGCCAATCCTTTAGTTTATTAGACATGGCGGACTGATAACCAAATGAGAAAGTGTAAAACACTTACTCCAAAAAAAATTTTGGCCAAAAACGGGGGAATTAGGCGGTATAATTACGTGATAAAATTCGTGAGAATTCTCCCCCACACTAGAAATGAATATTGCCCTCAATATTCAAAGTACCGGCGGTTATGCCGAAACAAAGAACGTAAAAGGGAAATACTACGGCCATTATTTGAAAGATTTTTTTTTTTTTTTTTTTTTTTTTTTTTTTTTTTTTTTTTTTTTTAAACTTGCATATATACACAACATGTGGGGCAACCCCCCCACACTAGGGTGGTAGAAAGATAGAAAGAAGTCAGAAATATGGGTGAAAATCCATATGGTATGCTACCGCTTTTTGATTCCGAGTCGCTAGCTTGACTCGATCCCGAATTCATTTGTTCATGGGGAAAGTAACGTGGAAAACCAATCTCAATCGGACTTTCGTTCACAGTGTTAACAAACATATGAACATCCGAAAGTTCCACACCGACGAGACATAACCGCGGTATTGTTAATAGTAGAAACTATAAGGGATGATACCGGGGTCAAAAATGGATTCCTCATTCCCGAAAGAGAAAAGGGAAAGAGCGACCACACCATCTGTGAAGAATGGAAGAAAGACGTACATGAGAATGCATGTCCATTCCTCATCAGAGAGAAGCAAATCACCATTTTTGACTATTTTAAGCTTAAACTTGAAGCTTATATGGTGATTGTCAATAAGATGTCCGGGAGGGAGGGTGGGAAACGGTTCTTCAATCAATAGATTTTCCAGAAAAATGATGTCTCCCTCCGGATCAAAGTAAGTATTGTCAATTCCCGTTGGATTTGACTCATCACTAAGAAATGCATCGACTTCATTCCCAAAGTTGTCATCTTCCTCATCAGGAGTGAGAGAAGGGATGGAAGAGTCGGGAATAAGACTAGAAGATGATGGATTCTTTTTGAGCAATTCATCAATGGGAAGAATGTCTCCCATTGGATCACAATCATCATCATCCAATTCGGATGAAACTGAAGAGAGTTTGGTTTCATCCACAGAGTTAACAAACTCGATGACAAACTGATTCGGAGGTGGGACAAGTGGTGTGCTCTTAGAGCTAGCAGTTTCCACCACTTGGATGAAGTCTCCGATTCTAGATCATCATCATCATCAAGAACACTCTTGACTTCCCTTGTACAGCTTTCAAACCATTTGTTTGAACCAGGGTTGATTTTCAAAGCTTTTAGCTCAGCACGTTTTTGAAAACTCCTCTTAACCGTGAAATTTGAGAGTGTTGCATTGAATCTTTCAGATTTTTGATCAATTGTGGCAACACTCTGTTTGGACAGAGGTTTGGAGTTCTGGTTGATATTCAATGTGAGCTCTTCGTTGTCAACTCGAATGGTCAACTCTTGACAAACACATCAATCGAGCACGATCGTTCTCAAGAAAGCTCTCCCTAAGATGAGGGGAACTCTAGGATATGCATCGAAGTCTACTACAACAAAGTCAGTAGGAAAGTGAAACTTTCCCACTTTCATCACGACATCCTCGGCTATCCCAAGTGGAGTAGTTTTGGTACGGTCTGCTAGCTCGAGTGTCATACAAGTGGATGTAAGTTTAGGAAGAGACAGTTTCTCCCATACTGAGAGTGGCATGAGGTTAATGCTAGCGCCAAGATCGGCCAAGGCGGAGCATTTAACCATCCCCAAGAAATCACACGGGATTAGAAATCTGCCAGGGTCTTCAAGCTTTTTGGGAAGCTTCTTGAGAATGACCGCGAGCATTGCTCATTGAGAGGGTTTTAGCCATCTCTGATAGCTTATCTTTGTTGGTGAATAAGCCTTTAAGCGTGGATGCAAATTTAGGCATTAGAACGAGAGCATCAACGAAGCTTATATCAAAGTGAAGCTCATTGAAGATTTGGAAAAATTTTTCCATTTGCTCTTTGTTTTTGTCTTTGAGCTTCTCATCATTCATTCTTGATGGGTAAGGAAGATGACTAGACTTTTGAGCCGGGATGGAAGTGTTTTCGGCTCGAATTTGTCTTGAACTTCGGGTTCGGACTTGAAGCTTGGACTACCGAAGGTGGGACGTGTCTTGACTTCCGTGGGCTTGAATAATGCACCTTGTCCGTTGTCTCCTTGGTAACTTGACTCAATGCCAGGAGGAGGGCATAGGAGTCGAAGGTCCATTGTCGTCTTACCACTACAGTGGTGACGGCTTTCAACTCGGCATTTGGATTGGGAATAGTATTGCTTGGGAGTCCTCCAGAAGATGATGAAGCTTTGTTCATATTCATGTTCATGAAACTGCTCATCATATTCTTTAACTCATTTGTCTGCCGAGACAATGTGGTATCAATTTCCTTTCTTAGCTCAACTCTCATGTTATTGATCTGAGTTTGCATTGAACGCATGTTTGACTCAGTCATTTTCATGAAGTCATTTGGCATGGGAGCTTGAGGAGGTTGTTGATAACTTTGATGATTAGGAGCTTGATATGGTTGGTTGAAATTGTTCCGGTTTTGATTGAAATTTTGAGAGTTATTGAAGTTGTGTCCTTGATTCGAAACAAAGCGATTTTGATTGCCATGGTTTTGCACAGGAGGAAAACCAGGTGGTGTCATACCGCTAGGTGCACGGTAGTGAGGATCAGCTTGTGGTCTGTATTGATTGTGGTTTCACGAAGCTACGGGAACTTGGTAAAAAGAAGCATCGGTTGCTTGACAATCATAATACGCGTGTGGACCACTACAAATTTCACACACCTTGTTTATGGCTTTGATTGGTTCCGGCTTATGAATTTCGCTTTTGATTTCCTTTACTTCTTTTATCATACAATGGATCATGTCCGTTAGAGCGGCTATCGGAGCTGCTAACTCGAAGAGTTACTGGATGTAGAAGCAGGAGTGTTCGGAACATTGACTTTGTTTCTAGAAATAGGAACTTTTGATTTACTCTCGCAAATTTCAAGCACATCTTTAGGTCTACGATTCAAGATATTGCCACCCGCGGATGCGTTCAAAGAATCTTGATCGTTACAGTTCAACCCATTATAAAAGATATTGACTTGTTGAAGCTCCGTGAATTCATGATGGGGGCATTTTCTGAGGAGATCTTTGAATCTCTCCCATGCCTCTCCAAAGTTTTCATCGAAATTTTGACGAAATTCAGAAATTTCATTTTTAAGATTAGTCGTCTTTGATGGAGGGAAGAAGTAATTAACAAACTTTTGAACAAGATCCTCCCAAGTTTCGATGGATCGAGGGGTTCTTTTTCCAGCCAAATCCGGGCTGTCCCCTCAAGTGAGAATGGGAAAAGCATCAACTTGATTACTTTTTGTGGTACATCCTTGAAATTGATTGTTGAAGTCAACTTGTTAAACCAACGGATGTGTGCATACGGGTCTTCACGATCAGACCCGCGGAATTGATTTGTAGACACAAGTTGGATCAAATGTGTCTTCAATTCAAAGTGATCAGAATTGATTACTGGTAAAACGATGGCATCTCCATAACCCTCGGTGGGTGCTTGGAGCATTTCCGCCATAGTACGTTCGTCTGCCATATTGTTGCTTGAAATAGTACGAATCTCGGGTTCGACTAGTTGGGCAGCACGTCTAAAGCGTCGTCTAGGAATTTCGCTAGATCACGCAAAGGACTCAATGATCTAGAAGAACGAGTGCGCATGCACTAGAGTTAACTCTAAGAGACTCAGAGTTAAGAAGAGAAATGGGAATTATGAAGATGAATTATAAAAATGGGGTGAGAAGAATCTTTATGGGTTTTCTGGTTCTGACAAGTATATAAAAACAAAATCAATTAAAACAAACTCGAGGCAAAACAACAGTGAACTTAACCAATAATCACAATATGAATGGCTTCTTTGAAAAAGGTACACCAATCACAAGGACACAAAGGCAAGTTTTAAATCTTTAGTTCGGGAACTTATTATGGTCGCACCCCCAGTTAGGTAGTGCACTGCCTTGGTTTGCGGTGGTAATCTTTTAAGTTGTTATTATTAAAGAAAACGACAAATCTTTTTGTATTTTTATTTTTTGATACATATATAGAAACAAAAGAAAAAATATTTTTGTGTTTTATACGTTTTTGGATGTTTTTGGGTTTTTGGATTTTTTATAAGAAAATATGATATATATATATATAATATATATATATATATATATATATATATATATATATATATATATATATATATATATATATATATATATATATATATATATATATATATATATATATATATATATATATATATATATATATATATATATATATATATATATATATATAGATAGATATGGATGATATGAACAAAGAGTGAGTATTCAAACTACTAATCTGCTAGCGTAAGATAATCCAAGACGGCATTGTAAAATTTGATGCGTGCAAACAGTCAAGCTAAATCACTCAAGCCTGCCACTTGTGAATGGCAGACCGTAATCAGCTTAAAACTGCTTAAGCACGAATGCAATGAAGATCTGGGGAGTATAGTGTTTCCCCGGGTCGTTATGTCCCAGCGAGCTATGCAATGGATTATCAAACGTAAAGTGATCGAGAAATTTGAACAGAAAAGGGATTATGATAGTGATTACAACTACAGAAAAAGGACATAAACTACAAGGGCTAAAATGTAAATTAAAAAAAGTTAAAAAGATAAAACCTATTAAATAAACGCTATCACTATATTTAAAATGATGTTTTTGTTTTTATGTTTTTACAAAACTGAAATTAAAAACTACGTTACGTACGAATGAAAAAGTGAAACTAAGACAATATTAATCCTAAAAATGTGAAAATGATATTTTTACAAACCTAATGATAAAAGAAAATTTATAGAAAAAGAAAATTATTTTTATAACTAATTAATTAATTATTATTAATTAAAAACTAATTTTAACTATTTAATAATAACCTAAAATACAAGATAATATGAAATAAAGCTAGAAAAATAAAATTATGACTTAGAAAAATCTAAAATATCAAAAAAGAATTTTCAAAACTATTTTTGTAATTTTCGGATTATTTTTCTATTTTCTAGGAATTAAAAACTATTAAAAACTAATTAAATTATTTAAAAATACAAATTTAACTAAGAAAAATATGGAAAAATATTTTTTTGGCTTTTTATATTTATCTTAACTTAAGAAAAATGAAAAATTATTTTTTTGAAACTTTTCTTAACTAATTGTATTAAAAGCTAATTAAAAATGATTAAAAACTATTTTAAATCTAGAAAAATAGCAAACAGTAACCAAAATTAATGAAAAATTCAGGAAAATGCTAAAATGTAACTCTGATCCTAGGAAAAATGTCAAATATGATGGTTATGTGGAAGAAATCAGAGCTGCAGTGTTAATGGAGACCAAATAAGCACTTTTCAATAAGCTAAACTACAATTTAAGCAACCAAACTTCTACAGAGCCTAAATAATATCAAAACTATTCTAAATCAAGTGATTATAGCTACTCCTAACTTCTCGATAAGCTACACTAGATTATGAGCTAACTGATTTTGACAAAACAGGAAACAGTACCAACTTTGAGCTTATGCACTAGCTTATCCAGAGAGCTTAAGCTAAAAACAGATATGAGGTCTTAAAGACCACCTAGTAGACTGCTTATAGACCAAAAATCAGACCCTAAAAAGCTTTAATGAACCCTGTGCAGAGGCTGCAAGTTCGCATAAATCTTTTTGACCCCATTTTGACTTTTTGAAACAGATGAGAAATTTGACTAAAGTGAACTTTGATTCCAATTTTATGATTGATGTTGATGTAATATGAAGGAACAAGCACAAAGCAAGCAATGTTTAAGACTTTTAAACACAAATTAAGAGTTTGCTATTCTAAAATCCACAACAGTAAGCAATAAGACAGATTTTAATGGATGTTGACTTTAGGAAAGTTGCAGGCACATTATCTTGACAGATATGAGTTAACTTATGTTAAATAAACTTGAACCAACAAAAAGCTAACACTGAATTCACCTCTGAGACAGTTATGACAGTAAACCAAACACACCTTTTCTTGACTGTTATGAAAATTAAATGAGCTAATTAATGCTACAACATGTTTTAATGATCAATCTCAGTTCAAATAACCTAAATACAACTAATTACACAGAATGAAACTAGTTAAAACTACAAAGACAGATTATGCTTATGAACTTGAAAGTTGAACTTACAATTGGTCCAAAGCCACTATGGCTTGCCAACAGTGAAACCAAGAACACTAACCTATCAAATCCAACCCAACTAACTATAAATCACCCCAAATCCATGCCCGTGATTACCCATTGCCATTTCTGCTTCATTTTTACCCATGTTTGACTTTTATTGACCAAACTCCAAAATTGTTCAAAACTGCAATGTGAGCTTAGAGAAAGCTTTTACAAGCTTGATTGAGCCTGTTTGAACTTAAAAACAAGTGACTAAGAGATTTTTCATAGGGTTTTGAGAATGGAAATTTCAACGAGAGACATATAATGTGGAAATTGAACTTGAACTAAAATTGATACTTAAATAAAGTTGAAATACACTGAAATGGTTTACTCTTGTACAATGGAACTTTAAAATACAACTAAGAATCTATTTTGGACTAGGAAATCATGAAACGACATACATTTTTAAGAAATTAACTAACTACTCTTCCATGTTGCTTCCTCTTGGCCTTTATACACCCAACAGCTTCTCTCATCTCCGATGAATTCCACTTGAAATGATAGCCATTGGATGGCTAAAAGTGATCCTGGCCTTTGAATGGATTTTGGCGCCAAATCCTTTTTATCAGTTGGAGAGTTGAGTGAAATGGGGGAGAGGCATTAATTGCATTTGGAGTTTGGTGGAGGTGGGGGGGAACAAGGAGAGTGATAGGGTGATTGGGTGGTTGTGTTGGTGGCTTTTGGAAATGGTAGTAGCATGAGGGAGGGAAAACGGGAAAGGGGAAAGGTTTGACCGGTTTAATATTAAAGGGAAGGGTCAAATGAAGGGGGTCCAAAGGGGTTATGGCAGGGTCCTTTTGGTTTGTGACAAGGGTCCAAAATGGGTTTAAAGGATTAAAATAAACAAGGACCTTTGTTGTAATTTCTCGAAATGCAAGGACCAATGCTGCCAATTTGCAAATTTGTTTCAAGGGACCACAATTGACAAGTTTCCATAGTACAAGGACTAAACTTGACATTTTCCAATTTTCCAAGGGCCATTTTTGCCAAATTTGAAACTTGAAGGACCAATTTTGTAATTTCTCAAAACTTTTGACATTTTTCACCAAAGGACTAAATATGACAAGTTATGATTTAAAAAGGACCTTTGGTGATTTTTCTTTTAAAATAAGTGCCTAGGGACTGATTTTGCCATTTTCGAAAGTCGGGGACCAACGCCAATTATGCAAACTTTGCTCGTTTTCATCGATTTTGAACATTTTGCATCTCAAAACATATAAAATGCACTTTTGGAATATTTTTAGTGTTTTGATGCATTTCTGAGCATTTTTAGACGTTTTGCAGTTCAGAATTAACCAAAAATGATGAGTATTTACACACTCATCACAGAGTGTGAGAGCATATTACGTATGGATGGTTCTTAAGAATATCCACAGCAATCAAGCAAGAAGATTCTGAGCATGTGAGGGTTTCAAAGTCAACTCTGAGATTGTTCTTTACAATCTTTCTTGGATAGCCATTAGGGAAGATATCAGAAATTGTGAGAACCTCAGGTGCATCCACATTCATTTGAGCAGTAATGTCGTGATCTGAAATAACATTAGCCAAAAGAACCAACATATCGAAAGACATAATGTTAGTCAACAGAAGGTTTTTATTGTCTAATTATTGAATATACAGTGTTAATGATTGTTACGAGTCCTAAGTCACTTGTTTGTCTAATAGTCCAATGACGCCGTGAAACGTTTCGTGAGTTAGTTAACTTTAAGTATTAAAGTTTATGTTATCACTTATAGTTCACAACATATCAAACGTTTAATTTTATTAGTGACATTATTGGATTCGTGATGTTATGATTCATTTATTTATAGGTTTACACGTGTAACAATTCAAAATGAAGGTTTAATCAAGGCTTATGCGTAGGAATAGTAGCTTATGCGTACACAAGATAAGTATACGCGTAGATGTAAGCTTACGCATAGGATCCTGACTTACGCGTAAGAAATATTACGCGTAGGAACAGGAGAACCTTATGCGTAAAACTTAAGCGTAGGCGTATATAAACTTTACGCGTAAGGATTACTCGTAAGAGTAAACCTTATGCGTAGAGTCACTGTTTACGCATATCCTTCACAGGATACGCGTAGTCCCATTGTAGACCCTTACGCGTAAAATTTCTCTTACGCATAACTTTCTACGCGTAAGGTGATCCTTATGCGTAGAGTAACAAAGACCTTGATTCTGAGTTTTATGCGTAGCAAAGCCTGAAATAAAATCATCATATCATCAATCTTATCACATATATTCATTCTAAAATAGATTATGGCATGAAAGCTTGTTTAACATTTTACGCGTAGAAAGTCATACGCGTAAGTCAAAACCCTAAGGTTCATGAATTACGCATATGATTTCTAGCCATAGGATATGCACCAAAGTTTTTCTGGTAGGTCTTAGATGTTATGAGAGTCTAATAACCAAGTTTTAACACCCAATTCGTGGTGAATCAAAAATACCCAAACTCAAGAACATTAAACCCTAATATCTAATTCTAACTTAATTAGTGTTTCTGGGTTGTTATAGGGCCAGGATATCATCAATTCAACATGATATTAACCTCACAAAGCAATCTTTTTTACCAAAAGCCTTTACATTTGAAAATACCCAAATCCACGCATAAACCCTAATTTTTCAAAATCACTCAATTCGAGTTTCTGGGTTCGTTTTGAGGATAGAAAAAATATCATTGATGTTATTAAAACATTTTGACACTATCTTTTTAACCACAAACACATAAACAAGATTATGTGTTCATACGCATACGCGTAGAACACAAAATCAACCATAGTTTAAAATCTAACCGTTAATTTTCAAAACGATTTAAAACCATTGTTTGTAATCTTGTTAGGAACACAAAGACACTTACAAATTGAAGATCTGAAACACGGATTTCTTGAACGTTTTTTAAGCGTAGGATGAGATGGGTTTTAGCAATAAATGTGAAGAGTTAAGTTAGGTGGGATCTTTTATTGAAAAATACTTTCAGGTTTTGACAATTTTAGTCCCTCCACCTTTTCCATTTACATCCAATGCCATTTAACTTCCGTTTTGGTTATCAAACAAAAGTTTTTTAAGAAATAACTTTGACGACACTCCCCCTCGACTTAATAATTGATGAAAGGTTATAATATTTAGTCCGAGGAGTGTCAGTTTAATCAGAAAAGTTTTCCACCATTGATAAAAGATACAACCAGAATAGAGTAACATGCAAGTACACGGATGTTTTTGAAACAGTTAAGTAATTGTTTTCTCCCCCTCAACACTTGATCGGAAAAATACTGAATTTTGAAAGATTAAAGTGTTGACGAAAGAAATGTACTTGCCATGTTGAAAGAAAAATAGATTAGAAGAATATTTTTGTTGTTTTATCAGGTTTTATATTTTTGTATTTTGTTTTTGAAAAATATTTACAAAAGATATTTTGATGTTTGACAGTTTTAAGATTTGTTTTAGGAGGGCATCAATTCCTCTTGAGTCAAACACCTCATACCAATCCGGTGGACCAACTCATTAAACCTAGCGGGAGGCAAGGCTTTGGTGAGAAGATCGCCAATTGGTATTCTGTACCCACAAAATATAATTCAACAGTACCTGTTCCACGTGATCCTTGATGAAATGATATCGAAGATCGATGTGCTTTGATTTCGAGTGCTGAACCGAGTTGCACGAGATCGCAATGGCACTCCGATTGTCGCCATACATCGGGATTCTGTCAAATACGTAACCATAGTCTTTGAGTTGTGTTCTCATCCAAATGACTTGAGCACAACACGCCGACATGGCTACATATTCTGCTTCGGTTGAGGACAACGATGTACAATCTTGCTTCTTCGATTGCCATGACACCGGTTTATCACCAAGAAATTGTAAAGCTCCTGAAGTACTTTTCCGTGAGTCTAAGCATCCTGCATGGTCAGCGTATGAAAAAGCGATTAGTTCAAAACTAGAATCCTTCGGATACCGATTCCCAAATTAATGGTTCCCTTGATGTATCGGAGGATTCTTTTAGCCTTAGAGAGGTGGGTTTCAGTTGGTCGCGACTGATAACGAGAGCAAAGATATACGGCAAAGACAATATCAGGTCCGCTAGCTGTTAGATACATGAGAGACCCAATAATACTACGGTATTTTGTAGGGTCCACCAATTTCCCATGTAAATCAGCGTCTAGCTTCTTGGTATGAGCCATTGGTGTGGCATAGGTGTCACGGGTTTGCATTCCAAATTTGTTTAACAATTCAAGGGCATATTTGGGATGACTCAAGAAAATACCACGGGGTGATTGATGAACTTGTAATCCTAGAAAGAATGTAAGTTCACCCATCATGGACATTTCAAAATTTTTCTTCATTAGTTTTGCAAAAGCGATTGAGTACTTTTATGTGTAGACCCAAAAATGATGTCATCCACGTAAATTTGAACAATTAAGATATGTGCCCGTGATATTGTATGAAAAGAGTAGGGTCAACCGAACCTTTGGTGAAATTATTGGCAATTAGGAAAGATGATAGCTTATCGTACCATGCCGAGGAGCTTGTTTGAGACCATACTGAGCTTTGTTCAGTTTGTAGACATGGTTCGGGAACGCGGGATCAACGAATCCTTCGGTTGGTGACATAAACCGTTTCTTTAAGTTGTCCATTTAGAAACGCAGTTTTGACATCCATCTGAAAGACCGTCATATTCATATGAGCCGTGAACGCGAGAAATATCGAACAGCCTCAAGACGAGCAACGGAGCAAAAGATTCTTCAAAGTCAATACCCTCTTCCCGGACGATAACCCTTAGCCACCGGGCGTGACTTGTTTCGATAACGTTTCCTTCAACATCCAATTTGTTTTTCCAAATCCATTTAAGACCAATGGCGAGACCCTGTTGGTCTTTCAACCCGTTCCCATACTTCAAGACGTTTAAATTGGTTGAGTTCTTCTTGCATGGATTCAATCCAGTTGTCCTTTGTCATTGCGTCTTTGATGTTTTTAGGTTCAGATTGGCAGACAATGAGTGCATAAATGCAATGTTCACCGTCTGTGTGAAGACGTTGTCTCGTAACGACTGGTTGATTCGGGTTGCCAATAATATTTTCAGAGGATGGTCTTTTGTCCATCTATGTGTGGAGGGTTGATGTTGGTATACATTGTGCAGATTTTGAGGATTCAAATGGCTTGTTGAAGATTCTGCGTCATCAGGTGCAGCAGTCTCATTAGCAAGCGGGTTAAAGAACGCATTTGGATCAAAATCTGCAGGTGGGGGTACTTCATTCAGAACATCATCAGGCGGTTCATCATTGTTGGAAGCGGTTTGTTCAACTGTTGTGTTGGAGTCAAGTGGTGGTGCTTCTTCAACCGTAGTTGTTGTAGCAGGTGTATCGGGTATAAGAGTATTATCGGGTTGAGCGGAAACGCGGATACACGGAGCACGTTCATCAATATCGTCACTGAACAGCGGAGCAAATAACCTTTCCATTTGTTGACAAGTAAGTGGGGGCTTTGTTCGGTGATGATGGGGTTTGGGGAAGTTTAAGCGGTTGTGTCCGGGTTCCAAGCCGTTATACTCAAGCCATTTCCGTAAGTTCATCAAAATGAGCATGAATCGTTTCCATAACTTCCTTTGTTCGACGATTCTAGATTCGAAACCTTTAGAATTATCACAATATCCTATAAAGACTCCAATGTCAGCTTTGGCTTTGAGCTTTCCAAAGTCATCACGATCATTATTCGGATAGCAAAGAGATCCAAATACATGAAAGTGTTTGAGATTCGGTTTTCTGTTGTGGACGAGCTCAAAAGGTGTTTTGTTGTGGCGTTTTGTAATCATAGAACGGTTTTGAGTATAGCATGCAGTAGATACAGCTTCTGCCCATAAGTAATCTGGAAGTTTAGCATTGATTAACATTGTTCTTGCAGCTTCCACTAACGTTCGGTTTCGTCTTTCAACAACTCCGTTTTGTTCTGGTGTACGTGCAATAGATGTCTGATGCAGAATTCCCACTTTCTCATAAAATTCACGAAGAGTTTGGTTAACAAATTCAGTGCCTCTGTCTGTTCTGATTTGTTGAACGGTGTTTCGTAGCTGAACTTGTATTTTCGTGAGAAAGGTGATGATCATCTTTGGAGCTTGATCTTTGCTTCGAAGAAAGTAGACCCAAGTCCAGCGTGAATAGTCATCAACTATTACTAATATGTAGCGTTTGCCATTGATCGTTGCACGCGCATCGGGCCACACAAATCCATGTGAAGAAGATGAAGCACATGCGAGAGTGTGTTCCACCTTTGAAGGAAAATGAGCACGAGTGCTTTTGCCTTGTTCACAAGCCGAGCAAAGGTGATCTTTAGAATACCGAAATCGTGGGAGTCCTTCAACTAGTTTGTGTCGAGCAAGGTTGGTGATGGTTTGAAAGTTTAGATGTGAGAGACGACGGTGCCATAGCCATGATTTTGTTGATGTTGCCTTTGAAAGTAAGCAGATGGGAGAAGAAGCAACCATGTCTTGCATAGAGATAGTATAAAGACTGGAATTACGCGAGCCGGACATAAGGTCGTTTCCTTGTAGATCACGAATGAAACAAGTTTTCTCCCCGAAAGCAACCTCCAAATCTCCATCACAAAACTGACCTACTGAAAACAGATTATGACCGAGGCCTTCCACATAATAAACCCTGCTAATTTTGATGTTCCCATTGATATAGTCTCCGTAGCCCATGATAGCTGTGAAGTGATCATTCCCGAACCTGACAGTGCCAATGAACTTTGCAATAAAGTTTGATAACAGTTTAAGGTTGCCTGTCATGTGTCGGGAAAATCCGCTATCAACAATCCAGAGAATGATCTGTATCACCTGCATTACACACAGACGACACAGATGGAATAGAAGTAGATGTGGAACCCGAAATGTTAGAGGGTTCTGAAGCAGTTATAGTAGATATACACACATCAATAGCTTTAGGTATCCATTTAAATCCTAGTGTGTTATATATCCATTTCTGCCATCGCCAACTAGTATTTGCTTTAGTCTTAGTGAATGCACTAGGTGGTACTACATTCCTAGGAGGTGAAACTGGAGCTACAGGGACAGTAAAGCGTTTCTTAGAATCTAAAGAGGCGGTCTACCAAGCACAGACTTAGAAAGATTAGTGGGCCTAGAGGTATTCCGGTTCTTAGGATTCCTTAAACGAGAGATGATAGCTTTAGCAACACATTTATCATGACAATAATTCATACTTTTACGACAAATAACACAAGGTGCATCGATGAATATCAAAAGTGCTTAAAGGTTTAGCATTCATTACATCACTATTTCTATTACATTTTCCAGACGCAATATCTATAGTGGAAGCAACGTGAGTCTTATTCATAGTCCTAGGGTGTTCTTCTACTTTAGCATTCCTTATTGATCTTTTCTTAGGTCGCAACTTCCTATTCTTCGATGTAGTGCTCCTAGGCTGTGAAGTGCGGACGTTTGGATAAGACGCAACTATTCTGCTTTCAGTAGAAGGAAGCACGTTAGCAACTTGTGATTTGGCAGTAGGGATTCTAGGTTCACGATTACTAAATGTTACGGTGCTATTCTCTTAATCACGGTAGGCGGAAGTTGTTCATACTTTCCTAACATTTCTCTTAACTTGAAGATAGTGTGAATCAGATCTTGATTTTCAAATCGAATATTTCCGACAAAGAAAATGCATAACTTCTTTAGTGTGTGCAAGATAATGATCAAGTTCATTTGATGCTTCATCACGAGTCTTTTGAGTAAATCAAATATGACACCATATTCCTTTTAACTTTTACAAGTTCTTGTTCATATTTTGAGATTTGACACTTAAAAGACACGCTTTGATCATCCAATTGCTCAATTTTAGGATCGAAGATTTTGCACGAATCGGGCGATTTTGTGTTGAAAAGCAAGTTGTTGATCGTGAATATCTTTTTGACACCAATTAAGACGACGTATTGCATTTGAAAGTTCGTTTGACAATCGTTTGTTTTCAACTTTAAGGACTCGATCTGAAGCACATTATCAGTGTTCTCAACATTTACCACATAATCAACAGTATCAGCAGAGATATAATCAAATGCATATGACAAAGAATTCAATAGCACAACATTATGGACATCAGCACGGATGACCTCTTCCAAGAGTCGATCAACATCTTTTCTCAACATTTTCTTTTTACATTTAGTATTAGAAATAGATGTTTCTGTTTTCTCGAAAACGACCTTCATCAATCCAAGTTCTTTATGAAAGTCCCTTTCCCAAGATAATGCACAACTTTTCAAAATTTTAACATTTGGTAAAAGATTTTTCTGAAAAATGTCTCTTTGTTCTCGCGCCAGAGGCGATTGAAAATGTTGAACTTTGATTTCAGAATGATATTCTATCTCATGTTGTAAAGTTTTGAGGTCAGCCATGAAAAGGTCAAAATATCGAAGAATTTTGCGATTTTCAGGTTTTGAGTTTACTTCACTGATGGAAGGTAAAGGACCATAAGTTTGTGCATAATCTGGTTTGGGATTATCATTAGAAGACTCAGACGTTTTAATGATAATCCTTGGTGTGTTAGAAGAATCCGTTGGTGTGACGAAAGTGACCGCTTTTGAATAGTTAAAAGGTTTGTTGTAAACAACTTTTTCTAATTTTGATCGACTCTCGTCTTCTGCATCTAATTCCTCTTGACGATGATATTCAACAACACTCATAACAGAATTATTAATTTTATATTCTGCCTGGAAACTTGATTTGGTTTGAATGCTTTGGTTGAAAGCTTAGGTTTGTAATCAGCAAGATTCGGTCCATATCCATTTGGATTGGGTTTTAAAGTAAACTTTTCAATAGCTGTGACCGACTCGCCATGTTTGTAAACAACAGTTTTAAACTCTTATGTTTGTTTTGCAAGCCGATGATTTCTTCAAGATGATCATCTATTCGTTTCGTTGAATGCTTTTTGTATGCAGAGAACTGTTTTTGACAAGTTAACAACTCAGCCTTAGCTTTTTGATTTTCCAAGGTGAGAGCGTTAATTTGATTTTTATGTTCATGTTTCAGTTGTTCTATTTCAGACAACAAAGCATTCTTCGAAGCGGCTAGATCACGCATCTGTCTCTCTAAATATTTTTCGTTTTGATGAGATTTGGCAAAGGCTGCTTCAAAACCGTTTTCACGTTTTTCTTGAGTTTTGAAAAAGTTGAGTTGCTTTTGTAAACATTCAAAATCCTTGGTTAACAGTGCATTTTTGCTTTTCAAGTCCTGATTAATGGCATGACATTTTTCCACTATGGTCTGATGGTCTTGTATTAAACGAGCAAAATCTGGATGAGGCAAAAGTTCGGCGTGTTCAACGTGAGTCACAACATGATCATTACTGAGATCCTCAAGTATAACCACGGAGTCAATTTGATTATCAAGGGAAACCGTTTGGTCATCTTGATCGTCAAATATAACTACGGGGTCTAGTTGAAAATCGTCGGAATGAGATGTGGACGACTCATTTTGAACATTTCGAGCCTTGCCGGATTCAGATGTTGGCGGAGATATGAGATCAGAGATAAATATGGTTTGTTCGGGTACCTGAGACAAGCCATCCGTGTCATACACTGGGCCTGTGTCACTCATGTGTAACTCATGCATATTAGCCATCAACATAACAGATGCATTGGCCTGCAAGTCCTCCATATCATCATCTGAGTCAGCATTTGCCATAAAGCTCTGTTCTTTGTCTGTGAGAGTTCCACCAGCTTCATCCTTAAGAGCCAAAAGAAGAGCCTCTTTGTGATAAGCACTGCCCCGAGTCCTAGGCTTTGGGCATGCATTAGCCAGATGTCCCTTCTCATTGCAGTTGTAGCATCGAAGACCATTCAACCCATTCTGAGCATTCCTTTGTTCCACCACTTGAGTTCTATTGTTATTCCTACCCACAGCATTAAACCCTTGACCACCGCCCATCTGACGACCATAACCACGATTCTGAACTTCAACTAGTCCATTGTTCACAACAACTTGATTCCTTGTGTTAGATGAGGAACGAATACGGTTGTTGGACTTGTTGGTATAACGGCTAAAGGCATTAGCAATCATAGCAAATCCTTGTTGCAGTGCTTCTAACAGATCAGATTCCTCATTATGTTCACTGACAAGTGGTTGAGCATTGTTGTTGTTGTATGGAACCAATTGAGTTTGTTGAGATTGAGGCTGTGAAGGATCATATGGTGTGATTGTAGCAGTTGGTTGAGTTGCTGGTTGAGGAGAATAACTGTTTTGAGCATATAAGGCAAGTTGTTGATTTTCCAGATGTGTCGGTGGAGCAATTTGAGCACAGAGAATTCTTTCCCTATCAACTTCCTTTTCATGAGGCTTCAAGTAATCGTACAACAATCCATATGTAGAATGATGCAAATTCTTCGCTTGACGGAGAAAGATGACATACTTTTCCCATTCAGGACCAAGACTACTCAGGAACTTAGTATTCACTGCAATTCTTGGCATGATGATGTTGTGTTTATCCAAATCATTGATGATGTCTGAAAAACGATGATGATAAGACTCTAGTGTCTCTCCAGGTTCAATCATGAAGTGTTCATAAGCCAAGTAAATTTTGGATTCCAAATCCTCTTGATTGAGTACAGATCCTTCCATAAGAAGATGAATATGATCCCACATTTCCTTTGCAGTCTTTTGAGCATCAACACTTCGAAGAATTGGGTTAGGTAATCCTAAGAGGATATATTGCATTGCAAGTTCATCAGCTTCATAGTGTAGAAGTTCCTCTTCATTCAGGTCGGAAACAGTAGCAATGTTGGATTGTTCATCTCTTGGTGGATTAGCATTTGGATCGGCGGGTACGATAACAGTAGGCATCTGAAATGGACCTTCCAAGATAACCTTCTTTAAGAACTTTCCATGTGGCTTCTTCAGATCACAAAATCTAAAGAACCTTATCACCCATTGATCGTAGTTTCCTGGAGTGAGCATTGGAGGTCTATCTAGTGATCCAGCCTCATGAATTGATTGTTGGCTACTTAAAGCTTCACACATCTTTGCAAACCAAGTGGGTTCCTTCATAGTGTTCCTTGATGGATGTTGATTGAATTCGTTTGTGTAAGGTTGACCTTGAAGACTTGGTGGTGGTGGAACCATTTGAGGTTGTGGAATTGCAGCAAGTTGTGGAGTATGTTGTTGATTAAATTGCTTGTTGTTGATTCCATTGTTGATGTTGTGGAGTTAGTTGTTGTTGACGTTGAGAATAAGTGTAAGGGAAATAAGTAGAGTATGGTGGTTGTGACATGTTGAAAACTTGTGTTGATAAAAATGGATCTTTGTAGTCGAATGAACCTTTGTTGATGAAGTGTCCTTAGGCGTAGAAATCACAAGAAACCAAGTAGAACTTATGCGTAAAAACACCAAAGTTACGCGTAACAATCACTAGTTACGCGTAGATGTAGCTTACGCGTAAGTAGGGTAAAGGCACTAAAGTTATGCGTAGACACAAAGTTAGATGTAGAAACTTATGCGTAGGATTACCTTATGCGTAAGACTAGGCTTAGGCGTAAGATGTATCTTAAGCGTAGGATTTCTACGTGTAAGCTTTATGCTTATGCGTAAGTTTAGGGTTTTATCCCAAATGATCTTTTACACTATCACAGTGCAAAAGATATCCAAAGTCGACGTATTTTCAGGCTTATCCAAGCAAGAAAACACGGAGTAAACCACGAAACTGAAGATCAAACCACGGATAAAGTTACGCGTAAAAATAGGGTTTTAGTTACGCGTAGCTTACTCGTAAAAGTGATTTTGCCCAAAGTTGTTTCTAAACCAGATTTTTGTTATGAAATAGCTTCAATATCACCAAAATAACACAAAAGTGTGAAACTTGATGAGGCAAAACGGCTAAACGGGTTACGCGTAGAACGACACCCACGAACAAAAACAAGCTTAAAAACTTAGATCCACGCGTAAAGGTTGAAACTTTTTTCCAAAAACAAGTATTTTAACACCTTAAAACGTTGAAAGTACAAGAATCTTGGATTAAAAAGTGTAAAAAATGAATTTTTAAGCGAACCAAAGTGTTAACCACGTTTACGCGTAAGACCGAAACAAAAAACTTCAAAAAAAACGAAAGTGTTAACCCAACTATTTGGCGATTGATACCACTGATAGGTCACTAGATTTACAACACAAGCTTAATAGAAAGATAGAGAGGCGATTGAACAATAAACCAAACACACACACACGTTAATGTTAAGACGGTTATGCGTAGGTGTGAGTGAAAGATAATAAATTGAACAACCAACCTTCAAATGAAGGTTTACAAGAGTATTTATAGGAGGGAAGCTAGGGCAACACTCCTAGTTCCCATCCTTTCCTTATTGGACATGGGCCTAAGCTCATGGGCCTTCTACATAAGCTTAAGGCTAATAACAAACATAAATGCCATAATTAAGCTAACTATTACATATGAGTAACTAACACTTGAATAAAGGTTTAGGAGTGATTCCAACACCCTTGATCAAAGCTCCCCCTAAATTGGGTGCCAATGGGAAGATACATGGATTGTGAAAAAGCTACAAAAAAATTTGTTAGTAATAATCATCATTCACAGGCATTTCCAAACACTATGTAATGAGCACCAACAATATAGAAAACACCATTCATTAGTTAAAAATTTTCATGATTTAAAAACCATGAAAAGAGAACATAATGAAGTGTTTTAGTACAAGAAAGAAGAAAAAAAATAATCCTAGAAAAATAAAAAAATGCTTAGAAAAACTAATCTAGGGCCATTCTAATGAGATGGTGGATGAGAAAGAGCGTTGAGTCGCTCAAGGATGTGATTGAGGATGAACCTCATTTCCTCTTGGAATTCATGGACCATTACCCGGGTCCGATTAACGGTTTGGGCGGTTTGCTCACAAGTTGAGCAACCATGTCTAGGGGGTAGTCTGGTTGATGAGGTTGTGGTGGTGGAATGGTAGATGTGTTGATGTTGGTGTTGGTGTTTGGGGTGGTGATTATGGAGGCCAGCAAAGCATTTTGCATTTGCATAGTCTCACTTAGGTGAGAATCCACCATATTTTTAAATTGGTGGAGATGTTGGAGTTCCGCTTGAATCTCCTCTCTTGTGGGATGATCATCCCACATGGATTACTCAATGTCCTCTATGTGAGGGGACATTGATGTAGGGAGTGGTTGATCCCCATACAAAGGACCATGGATGTCTTTGTGAATGGGGTGGAAGAGAAGAGGTCTTGGCCCTAACGGGGCGTTTGGGTCGAAGGATGGTCTAGGAGACTCATGAGCAATCCGCTCAATAGTCCTAAATGATGGCAATGGTGGTGGATGATTTGGCCTAGGAGGCAAATCTTCCAAGTCCTCCAAGAAAGGATTTGGAGAAGTGGGAGGTGTGGAGAATAACTCCAATGGGATGAGGGTTGGAGATTTTGGTGGTGATGGTGTTTTTGATGTTTGGAGGGGTGCCGATGGTGGTGAGCTTGGTGTCTTTGTTGGTGGTGGAGTGGTGATGGTGATGGGAATAGGAGTAGCCAAAGTGAGGTGTGTATCGTCCCTTATAGGAGATGAGATGGTGAGTGGAGATGACTCGGATGAAGAACTCAAGTTGATAAAACAACAAGGTATTACGCTAATCCTAGCGGTTTTCTTGCAAGGCTTGGTTGAAGGAGAAGATTTTGTCATTTTGACTTGTGTTTTTGATAGTTGATGGTAAGAATGAAGAAGGTGTGAAGATGATCATGGTAAAACCTCTTAATTTATAGAAGTGAAAAATTATGGAGAAATGTGTTTGATTTGACGTTAAACCATAGAAGGGATGAGGTTCCTAATGATTTGGAAGTGGGTTAAATGCTAGTCATATCACCCAAGTCAAGCCATACAAGAGGGATGGAGTGAAGGGGCAAAGATTTGCAATAAATGTGTTCTAATGATTGTAAGATCCTAACAATCAGATTACCCACGGATTGCAAGGAACCAAATTTTTGGTTCCTTCCTTTATGCAAAAGGGTTCCTTGGGTTAATTTTTCAAATTTTTGAATTTTGGTGGGAAGTGGATTTCCTATATGCCTAAGTATGTTATACTAGTTCTAATATGGGTAAAAACTAGTTAAGATTAACTTACAAGCAATGTATGGTAATTTGGAATGTCGAAATAACCGAAATTCAGAAAATTACCTGGAGGATCCCTTAAAAGGGTGCCGCCTGGTCCGCCTGTACAGGTACGGCGGTACCAAGTCGCATAACAGACGGAACCAAAAAATTGGTGCCGTCTGATCCGTGGAGACCAGAAAAGCAGACATAACACATTTTTAAGCGTCGGGGATATTTCCGAAACCTAAAATTTTGCTCAAAACATGTGACATTAATTACTTCTAGTTAAGAAAAAGTAAATAACACATACACATACATAGTGGAGCATAGATTTTGAGCAAGGCCAAGCGATTTTCACATTATAGTGAAAATGGGTAAAATTTGATAGCATACTTGTGCTATCCCCCTGCATAAGATTGTTAGCATACATCATTGTTTTTAGTTATATTATCATCCTACAAAATAAAAATAACCAAATTGTATCAAACATTAAAGATAATGTATTGTTCCAAACACTCCTTAAAAGGACCTTTACTTGTCCAATTTCTTGTAAATCTTGTTCATCATCCTACCAAGGCACTTGAACATCCCCTTGGTTTGCTTGAACTCCACTGATGCATTCTCGATCTCGGGAAGAGATGCATAATACTCATGAGGTGGAAGGCGAGAGTTTGGAAGACCATCCTCGGAGCTATTTGATGATGATGATGATGGAGTTGGAGGTTTTGCTCTCTTGCCTTTTGTCTTAGCAACTCGCTCGTCACTCAAGGGCACAAAAATGTGAGGGATGAGCTCATAGTGAAGGTGCATCCCTTTTGGGCTTGGTGGAATTGGGGCATAGGCTCTATAGAGACGGGTGAGAAGCATCCCGTACGGAAGAGCAACCGATCCTTGAGTTGGGATATCAATCATTCTTCTAGCGATGTAGTAGGCTAAGTTGAATGGTTGACGGGTGGACAAGTTGTAGAGCATGTGGCAAAGGCAAGCATTGATGTGATCCCTATTCCCTATGGTGCTAATGACATTGGCTCTAAGTAGTTCTTCCCATTTCTTAAATTCGGGCTTAAGTTCATTGAGCTCCATTCCATATGGATCTCGGTTCAATTCTTTTCCTTTTCGGGTGACTCTGGTTGTATCTCCCCTTGGGATAAATAGGTGCTCACGGATGACATCCTTATTTGCTAAAGGTGTTTGGTAGGGAAGAGAGCGGTCATTGATTTCATCAAGGATGGTGAGTGACCACTTATCCGAGTAGACACATGTCCCTCGGTTAGGAATTCCTAGCACTTGAGCAAAGTTGGTTAAGGATATGGTGTAGTCGTTTTGATTGATCTTAAACCTAAGGCTAAACTCATCATCTTCGTCAATGAAACCGGTGACACTAGCATAAAACTCTAACACAAACCTAGGACAAATAGGTTCATCGATGTCAAGGAGACAATCGAATTGAATAGCGGCTAGCTCTTCACGGGGATTGGTATTTTCGATAAAAGAGGAGTGAATGGTTCTACCCTCATGGAAGTACCTAGTTTCTAAACTCTTAAAGATTTCGACTTGTTCCTTGGTGAGTCCCTTGGTTTTGTGATGTTTGGGAATGTAGCTAAGGGTGTCCTTGTGATCATAGAATATTGCGGCTACCATGGTTATTCCTAGGATCAAGAATTAACATGTTAAAAATGAGAATAAACTTAACGTTTTGGTTCTAGTGTGTGCCTATATGAAAACGATTTGGAGTTGCGATTATCTCGACTCATTTTATGCACAAAAATGGTTTTAGTGGGGTGTTTGGCAAATACCATGAGATAACCCAAATGCTCCTAATTTAATGTGGCTTCATTTGAATATACCCGGGAATGCATATTAGTTATGCAATACCTTTAGTATTCAAGAGCATGCAAGTGATGAAAATTTAATGTTTCTATTTGTATTAACAATGAAAAATTGTTTCCTACAAGTGAGAAGCTTTTCAAAAATTTTGACATGGGGTGTTTGGTTATTTGAATAAGGCCTTATAGTCATTATCTATTGATTAGTGGGAAGCATGATTTGTTTATGAAATATGATAATGTAGTACCTAATTTCAATTACTAGTTATGCAATTTGCCAATTGAATCCATGTTTTATATAGGAATATATACAAACCCCATGTAGTGATTTTGTGCATAAATTAGAATCCTAGACTCAGAATTAAGAGATAAAATATAGTTAGGATACTTACAATGATGTTATATCCAGTGATTAGTGGGTGAGAAGGTGTTAATAATGAGTTGGGTCTAATGTTTACACGTTTTGGTAAAGTGGGTTTTGAGGAAGAAGATATTTTGTAGGCATTATTTTTGCAGCTGCTGTCACCACGGACCGGACGGCACCATATTTTTGGTTCCGTCCGTGTTGTCGTTTGGTGCCGTGGCTACAGTAGCAGGTTCAAAACAAAATTGTAGGAACACGTTTTACACCAACCTTACGCGTATACCACCCTTCACAAGATGAACACACGTAAACCAAACACTATGATATGCGTAAAAGATTAAGTAGAAGAAAGGAAAGTGGTGACTTGATGTAATAAACCGTGTATGTGTAGAGATAAAGATGAAAACAATAAGATGTTTATATCAAAGGAAAACACACACAAAACACACTCAAGCACACACCTCAAATGACTCATTTGAGGTGTATTTATACTACACTTACTAGATGCCCTAATGGGCTTTCCATGGGCCTCGTGGAAATGGGTTGGACATGGATTGGACAATAACTTATACAAGGCTAGCTTAACATAACTTCTAACCATTTAGCTTAGCCCAATCCACGAGCCCGTTGACTATTTTAGCACGATATCTAACACACGACATAAAGTTCCTAAGTGTGAATGACCATCACTTCTAATAAAATTATTAAGGCTAACAGTTTTGTTTTGTTTGTTCTAAGGTTTTGGCTATCTTTATCCTACATGTTTGGTTCCATTAATCCTAAACCAAGTCTAAGAAGATTAAATGGTTCTCGTTTGAGAGGCTTACTTAGGATGTCGGCAATGTTGTCTTCGGAGGATACTTTCTCGATTGAGATGTTTCCTTTTTGAACATTGTCGCGAAGAAAGTGATGACGGATTTCAATATGCTTTGTACGAGCGTGTTGAACAGGATTTTTGCTGAGATCGATGGCTCCTTTGTTGTCGCAAAGTATAACAATATCGTTGAGATGAATTACGTAATCTACGAGAGCTTGCTTCATCTAAAGAGCTTGTTGACATGCTTTTCCGGCTGAGACGTACTCGGCTTCAATAGTTGAGATGGCTAAAGCCGTTTGCTTCTTTGCAAACCATGAGGTGAGACAATTTCCAACAAAAGTGCAAATACCACTTGTACTTTTTCTATCGACATAGTCACCGGCATGATCCGAGTCGGCATACACTATGGTTTCTACACCCGTTCCTTTGGGATACCATAATCCTAAACACGTTGTTCCCTTAATGTATCTAGAAATCCTTTTTAAGGCTTCTAAGTGTGATGCCTTTGGGTTTTCTTGAAAGCGAGCACATAGACAAACACTAAACATAATGTCGGGTCTACTAGCCGTAAGATAGAATAGGCTACCAATCATTCCTCTATATTTAGTGTTATCTACGGATTCACCTTCCTCATCCTTGGTGAGTTTAGTGTCCGAGGACATGGGTGTCTTAGTGGGTTTGGAATCTTCAAGACCAAATTTCTTAAGCATGTCTTTTATATATTTAGATTGGTTAAGGAATATGCCATCTTCTAGTTGTTTAATTTGAAGTCCTAGAAAGAATTTTAATTCACCCAGCATACTCATTTCAAACTCATCGTGCATGATTTTAGAGAAATCATCACATAGCTCTTGACAAGTTGATCCGAATATGATGTCATCAACGTATACTTGAACAATGATAATATGTGACTCCTTTTTTTTTGGTAAAAAGAGTATTATCTACTAATCCCATAGTGTATTTGTTATCAATAAGAAAAGTCTTAAGTCGATCGTACCAAGCTTTTGGTGCTTGCTTAAGACCGTATAATGCTTTCTTGAGTTTGAAGACATGATGTGGTTTCTCAAAGTCGGTAAAACCGGGAGGTTGAGCAACATATACTTCTTCGTTAATAAACCCATTAAGAAATGCACTTTTAACATCCATTTGAAATAATTTAAAGTCATAAGCACATGCATAAGCGAGTAATATTCTAATAGATTCGAGTCTAGCTACCGGTGCATAAGTTTCATCATAATCAATCCCTTCTTGTTGATTATAACCTTGTGCAACAAGCCTAGCTTTGTTTCTAGATACTACACCATTTTCATCCATTTTATTTCGAAAAACCCATTTCGTTCCAATTATAGTTTGATCTTTCGATTTTGGAACTAATTTCTAAACATCATTTCTAACGAATTGGTTTAACTCTTCTTGCATGGCAATTACCCATGATTCATCTTTTATTGCTTCATTTATGTTTTTCGGTTCAATAGTGGATACAAAACAAAAATAATTACTTTGATTTTGGGCTTGTGACCTTAAGGTTCTTTGATTAAGTTGTCCTATGACCTTTTCTAAAGGATGACTTTTAGATTCTTTGATGTTTATAATCTCTTTATTTAATGGTTCATCTTCCTTGTCATTTTTAATTATTTCTTGACTTTCTATCATTTGACTTTCAACTAAGTCATCATCTACCAAAGGTGATGTCTTAGAGGGAGGTGGACTTTCGTCGAATGTTATGTTCAATGATTCCTCGACTATCATTGTTTCTTTGTTTAAGACAATGTAAGCTTTACTAGTTTGAGAATAACCAAGAAATACACCTTCATAAGACTTTGGGTCAAACTTGGTGAGATAATCTTTAGTATTAAGAATGAAGCATTTACATCCAAAAACTCTAAAATATCCTAAAGTTGGCTTTTTACCTTTATAAAGCTCATATGGTGTTTTGTTTAAGAAAGGACGTATTAAGACTCTATTCAAAATATATGTAGAAGTGTCAACGGCGTTGCACCAAAACTTTTGAGGAATGTTTTGTTCATTAAGCATTGTTCTACTCATTTCTTGAATTGTTCTATTTTTACGTTCTACTACTCCATTTGATTGAGGTGTTCGTGGAGCCGAAAAGTTATGTGTTATACCATTTGTATCACAAAAGTTTCCAAATTGAGTTTCGTTGTCAAATTCACGACCATGATCCGTTCGGATCGACACAATTTTAACACCTAGTTGATTTTGAATTTTCTTGCTAAGAATTTCAAATTTATCAAAAGCTTCATTTTTGGTTTTCAAAAACAACGTCCAAGTAAACCTTGAGTAATCATCCACTATGACCAAAGTGTATAAGTTGCCTCCGTAGCTTCTTATAGCGGATGGACCAAACAAGTCCATATGCAATAGTTCTAGACACTTAGATGTGGACACCATATTTTTAGATTTATGACTACTATGGGTTTGTTTACCAATTTTGCAAGTGTCGCAAAAGTGTTGGTCATATTTAAGTTTTGGTAAATTCCTAACTAGCTCTTTTGAAGATAGGTTTTGTATAAGTCTCATATTAGCGTGACCTAAGCGTCTATGCCAAAGAGATGAGCTATCATCTAACGTTGTTAGACAAAGTTTTTCATTATATGTTTTATCTATTTTCATGACGTATATGTTATTTTTCCTAACTCCTTTAGCTTTGGTGATACCATCTTTTTGTGTTTTACTACCATTTTCATCAAATAGTACTTTATACTTTTTGTCACATAATTGGCTAATACTAAGTAGATTAAATCCTAACCTATCTACATGAGCAACATTTTCAATAGTCAGGGAGTTATGAGCGATCGTACCTTTGCCAATGATTTTGCTTTTGAGATTGCTACCAAAAGTGACATTACCTCCGTCATACTCTTGGTATGATGAGAAGAGATTCTTGTTGCCCGTCATGTGCCATGAGCATCCACTATCTTTTATCCACTCATCAGGTTCCAATCCAACTTTCAAGCATACCTAAGAAGCAAATAACTCAAGCATTTGGTCCCCAATATCTCATGGGTCCGTTTGGGTTAAACATACCATTTATTTGATTCATGTGTGGAAACGATGGGTAAGAGTTCCATGACATGTAATCTGGAGTTTGATAGGGTCTAGGAAAGTTTTGATTCCAACCGTTGTGTTGGTAATTGGGTTGTACGTTGTGGTTGCTCTTAGAAAAGGGGTGTTTGGAAAAAGGTGTTTTATGTCGTTGTTGAGTAGTTTTTGATCTAAATTCATTTTTAGCAAGTCCTACTCCTGATGTAACAGCTGGTTTTAGTTTAACACTATCCTTGATTTTCCTTGTTACTTTGACAAATTCATTACGGTCCGTATCACAAACATTCTGTCCTGCTGAAGTACCCACGGCACCATTTCTTTCAATGGACGGAACCCTTATTTTGGGTCCGTCTGGTCCGTGCTGTACTGCAGCAGTTTTGACAGTTTGTTTGTCTTTTTCGGCCGTTTTGTTTTGACTCTTTGGAATTAATACCTCATTAAATCCTAGCCCATTCATGTCTCCTGGTGTTTTATGTATTTTAACTATTTCATCGGCAAGAGCGATGTTTTTGTTAAACCTTTTAAATTTAGAATTATGTTCGATTAGAACATCTTGCGTGAGCTTTAGTTTTTCTATTTCAAGATTAAGCTCTTGACATGATTTACAACCATCGTCATTTGCTTTTCCCTTTTCTAGTCGTTTTGCTTTTTCTTTTAACTCATAGACTTCATTTTCCAAAAATTCCTTTTTAGTTTTTAAAAATTTATTTTTAGTTATGATTTTTAGACTTAGCTCACACAATTGATTGTATTGTTTTTGCAAAGTGTCATCATCAATAGATGAATAAGAAGAATCGGAATGTACCTCGTTTGACTCATGTGCCATTAGAGCGATCTCTTCCTTGCTTGACTCTTCATCATTTTCACTATCACTCCAAGTACCACTTACAAAAGCTCATTGAGTTTTGCTTTTAGGTGGCTTGGGACATTCTCCTATGAGATGACTTGCATCACCACATCTAAAACACTTTCTTTCACCTTTACCCTTTTTGTCATCCCGATCTTTTCGGAATGACTTCTTTTCTTCTCGAGGTTGTCTTACAAACTTTCCTCTTCTCCTAAAGAACTTTTTAAAGTCTCTAACGGCCATGGCATACTCCTCATCTTCACTACCGGAGCAAGATTCGTCATCATCACTTGATTCCGCCTTTGCTTTTAGAGCAACGGATTTGATCTTCTCCCTTTTTCCTTTGATGATCTCCGAATCTTTCTCCATCACCATTTCATGTACTTTGAGGTTACCGATTAGCTCGTCTAGTGACATTTTTAAGAGATCTTTTGATTCTTCAATAGCGGTCACTTTAGCTCTCCATTTCAGATGGAGTGCTCTAAGAAATTTCCTGACAAAGTTATTACTACGAAAAGATTCATCAAGTGCTTTAAGTGATGTAATAATAGTATTAAAGCCAGCAAAGCCACAATCAATGGTTTCATCTTCAGGGATAACAAATTGTTCATATTGTTGAACAAGAAGATCAATTTTGTTATCCTTGACTTGTGAATTACCTTGATGTGTAACAATCAAATATTCCCAAATATCTTTGGCGGTTTCACACATAAAAATTCTTTCATATTCTTTTCTAGGCAAAGCATTATAAAGCATCATTTTAGCTTCATTATTTTTAGCAATTAATTTCTTTTGTTCATCAACAGAAATATCCTTTGTTGTAGAACAAAAATCCCCTTTAACAATAACAAACCAAATATCTATATCTTTTGATTTTACATATGTTTCAAAACGGTTTTTCCAATAGATAAATCCATTGGTTTCAAAGAGTGGTGGTCTTTGCATAGATTGCCCTTCTTAAAAGTTTTCAGAATCCATGGATCGTTTCAAGTTTATAAAATACAAATTATTTTAGAAATTCTTGAGCAACGAGGCTCTGGTACCAATTGTAGAAAACTAGAAGGGGGGTTGAATAGTTTACCAATTAAAAACTTTGTTTTGAAACTTATTGAAAGATCAATTGATATTGATCTTAGATATGTTAATGAAATATGCAAGCAATATGTAAAGAGTAAATAAGAAAAGAAATGATCAAACCACAACAAGTTGTTTATAGTGGTTCAGTCTACAAGGACTCTTTCTCCTTGCCCTACTCCACTCCCCGAGTCTCACACTCGAGAGTTTAACTTCACTAGTCAACAAGCTCCTTTCACCGGTGGAGAAACCTTTACACTTCGCTTACACTATTTCCGATACTAAGCTAAATGTCGAGTTCTTTCCAAGGGTACAACCACTCCCACACACAATGTATTTTGAGGACTAAAATACTAACCACTCACACTCACAAGATTATGATAGTTTAGTACAACAATGAAGTATGAATCAACACAAGATCATACAACACTAAACAAACAAGACTTCCAACTTCTCGTTGAAACTTGAATGTAACTTGATCTTCTTTGCTATAAAAGAGATCACTAATATGATATGAAACTGAGTTAGAAAGGTTAGAGAGAAGATATGTATGAGAGTATGATAGAAAGGGATGAAAAAACTACTTGGTTTGGCTTTGTTATTTATAGCCAAAACCATCAGCAGGCACCACGGACCGCGGACCCCTTAAAAGGGTTCCGCCCGTTATAACTTTTGGTGCCGCCGAGGTCTGACAGCAAGATATCAAGATCTTGCCAAAGTCAACCATATCTATGCAAGATTGTGTAAGATGTGCAGAGTCCAAATCTACACAAAATATCTAATGAAATCTTCCAATGATTTCCATGATGCATTACATGATGTCATGTGTTGTTTTTCTATTTTTAGAAATATGCAAATACATAAGTAATGTTTAGTTTTTAAGAAACTAAAGCATTCTAAAAACTACTATCATACATTATGGTTAGAGTCATATTAAGATATGATTAATCACAATGTAAATGCTTGAGTGATGAAGATATTGTTTGAAAAAGCTTGTTTTAATATCTATTAAACTTGACAAGCTTTAAGCTTTATAAAAATTAAATTTACTTTTGTCGTTAACAAAACTTACGTAAAGATCAAAAATATAAATAACGTTTAATGACGATATTTTTATTAACACAATCCTACACCAACTTGTCTTCCAAGTTTTCTATACTATATAAACAAACTCAAGGGTCATTGTTTTTTACCTTTTGTGCACACACAATACCCTAATTGTTTTCCTTCTCTTTTCCTTGTTCAAATCCGATCGACACAAACCCTTACAAGGTTTAATCAATTTTTTTTATAAGCAAATAAATTATTTTGTGTTTACATAACTAGCATTGCATTAACTTGGTATTAGTACGTGTATATAAGAACGTGATTCAATCACACTATTGACTAAATATTGGATTGAATTACAGAAAGGTAAGGGGTAATTCATATAATCCACATAAACCCTAATTAGGGTTCATCTTGTTGATTATTGAAGAATTGATTCTTGTTTTTCTATAACCAAAAGGTACGCATACTTTTATATTTGGTTAATTAATTTACATGTTATATGATCTATACGTTTCCGCATGTGTACTTGATGTTTATTGTTTATATTTATGAGTAGTCATGTTATATAATTCTTACAGTGGAATCACGAGCCTTGGATAATGTGTAGTTAATTACCAAAACGCATAAAAAGTAATTCTTGAATTGTGTTTATATATGTTGGTCGTTTTTTTATATGGTTTTCAAATCGAAACCCTAATCTTTTTTAATTAGGGCCGATTGCCCTTATTTATTTATTTAGGGTTTGTTTTTGATAATTTAGTTTGATTATAAACCCTAAGATTAACATGTTATGTTTATGTGTTTATGTATGCAATCTTGT
The DNA here is from genome assembly GCA_910596185.1 of Chrysanthemum makinoi. Taxonomy (NCBI): domain Eukaryota; kingdom Viridiplantae; phylum Streptophyta; class Magnoliopsida; order Asterales; family Asteraceae; genus Chrysanthemum; species Chrysanthemum makinoi. The sequence goes on along the minus strand of OU343220.1, from coordinate 241,469,710 downwards.
GACAACGTGAATAATTGTTATATTCAATCCATGAGAACGTGCATGTTTGTCATGGATTATTGTTGATGTATAATTTTAATAGTTTAAATTATATATTTGAATTAATTGTTAAGTTTATACACATGTATAGTTTTGATAATTCTAAAATTGGGGAAGACCTCAATATAATTAATGAATCAATTACGTGCTATGTGGTATATATTTAATTATGGCTTACGCAATCGATTCATCGATTCATGTGGTTCACTTCCTTTGTAAGTGAGGGCCTTAGTTGAATATATGCATTATAAACCTAGAATTGATTATTAATAGGTTTTATCAAATAAAGTTTGCATGTGGCTACATGTTTACACATATTAATTGTTATGTTATGTGTGTTTATTTAGTTTTTTTTTATTACTTGTTTTTGTTAGACATGTTTATAAATAAAAAGGGTAATTTTTTTAATAGAAAAATAATACGGAGTAAATAATGGTGCAATATGATTTGTTTTTTGAAGAGTTAAACTTTCCAGAGTTTAATTGAGTGATGAGTTTTGTACCAATAGTAAGAACGGCTCACCCAATTTTGACAAACTGTGTGAGGGGTATAAGGAGGGTACGCATTAAATTGTGACCCAAAAGAAGAAGGTTTTTAATATGCTTAGCGCTGACCCGCTTCTCCGCTCCTTTGTGCGTAAAATTGGAGCTACCTAGTACGACTATTTAATGTACAAAATCATCTTAAGAGTGAATCTGCTTTAATTCCATGCGCTACTTTGTAATAATTATCCAAAATACTAAGTCTTTGGACTTATGCAAAAGTATGATATAACGGACGATAAAAGGTAAATTCTTTGATTGGTGAACCCAATACCTCAATCAAAACTTTTAGAATTTAATCTTAGTGAATTGTTTAATAAAAAGGTTTTTATTAAAACTATTGATACGAAGTTGTATGTGTTAGTTTTATGGATATAAATTAGTAGTCGTGAGTTAGGATCGAACTCGAGACCATGGGATTGCACGCTTTGCGTATGAGAATTAAAGTTAATAATTAAATGTAAAATGTTATATTTATTTATTAATTACATGAAATATATAACGAACGTTAGGTTAATTAAGTGTAATGGACTAACGATCGTTAAATGTTAATTGGAATGACTAAATAATAAAATAGAGATTGGGAAGGTTCCGGAATCCTTGGGGATTACTCAAACCGATCGGCCAAGGGGTTCCAAAGCCCAATCCATTGCTAACTTGGTCACCAAGTTACTTTGGGTATAAATACAAGGCCTAGGATCTTTGTATTCCATCTCTTGTACTCATTGTCTAAACCCTAAAATCGTTTTGTGTGTTTCTTTGTTCCAAACGATCAACCACCTCAAGTAGGGTGTCAATACTTTTGTTTTTCCAAAACAAATATTTTCGTGTGATTAAAACTAGCATTACTTTAATTTGATTTAGTACGTGTGTACAAGAACGTGGTACTAACATACTTTTGTCGGTATCTTGGATTGAATTACAAAAACTGTAAGGGGTAATTCTTATAATCCTATAAACCCTAATTAGGGTTCATCACTTGTTAGTTTTGTGGAATTGATTCTTGTTCGGCTAGAATAAAAAAGGTACGCATACTTTATGTTTATGTTAGTTAATTATTCATTATACGTTCATATACGCTTTCGCATGTTGCTTTGATGTTTTATGTGTTTTATATATGATAGTCATGTTATATAATTCCAACAGTGGCATCACGAGCTTGTTTAATGAGTAATTAATTACTAAACACGTAAAAAACGAATATTGTATGTTGTTTGATATGATTGTTCTAGGGTTTTGGTTATAATTATGTGAACCCTAACTTTAGGGTTAGGGCTTTTGCCCTAATTTGTTTTAAAAATTTGTTTTGGATCGAATTTTTTTTATGGGTCGAAACCCTAAAAAAAATTTAGTCGATTTTTTTTAAATTGTTTTAGGGTTTATATTAATTGTTATGTTATCAATATCGAAACCTATAATTAATATATTTGTTACGTGATATATTCATGAATAAAGTGTTATGTGACATGGAATTGTATGCGATCTTGTGACTTACTTGAATAATTGTTATGTTATATCCATGATGATACATGCATGTTCGTCATGAATGGTTGCTTGAATTATTAATTGTTAAATTATTTTATCACATGTATGTTTTGATAAATCTTGAATTGGGGAAGACTCATATATATATATATATATATATATATATACTAGCTTCATAACCCGCCCAATGGGCGGGTTCGCTTCATAATAATATGAATAATACTAAGTGGACGTAGTATTGAAAGGCGCAAAACATCATAAACACAAAACTGGCACAAAACTAACTTGTCGGTTCTATACAAAAGAATTATTGATGATTTTTATGTATCATGATGGTACAATAGTAGACGTATGTCAAATATATGTTGTGTACTCATCATGTACACATTCAAATTATTTTTGGTTTTTGTTAAAAGAAATATTTTTGGTTCTTTTGAGATTCTGGTTTTGACATTGCATATATGTATAGGTAGCAGATTTGCTTTATCATGTTACTTGCTACGTTTTAAGACTTCAAACTTTCAATTCATTCATAAAGAGTAAAAAAACAACTTAAAAACGAATAAAACAAATACATAGTTTCGAAATCAAAAGTCCCATTTAGAATAGGAATCAGGAGACAATCCTAAATGTGCATTGTCGTAATCAAACTTTCAGTGTCTTCCGGTTCAATATCGTAATTAAAATAATCGGAATGATCTTCAAATATATTGAGTCATGGCATATTTGCAAGTTGTTTTGCATGATCTTTAGCCAGAAGTCTTCTACATTCTTTTTTTCCAACGCTTGAATTGTATTGGGTGATGGAAAATGATGAAATTAAGTGGAATATACAGATGATAAAAGGGAAAACCAAAAGCCATGAAATGAATTACAACGTGATATATTTATGATTTATCTTGAAAACTGGTTAGTGTGTTCATACTTATCTTGGAATTTGAAAAACAAATCAGTTATGTTTTAAATTGTTGCGTGGTTATCTTGATGTTTATTTTAAAAGTTTATTAGCGTACGTTCAAATTGAGATTTCCTAATCTTCATGGTCTTATTTTAGATAAAATGGTATAAGGCATTCATGAAAAGGCTAAATTTAAGAAAACATTTTCATCAAGAAAAAGCATACACATGAAAAACAGAAAAAACATAGTTGACGGTTAACGGGTCAAAATGGGTACCTTTAGGTATGACCAATGATAACATTTTAGATTAAGACTAACATCTATTCAACTATAGCTTTGAACTCCTTTGAAATGAGGCCAACATCAAACAGTGAAAGACAAAGGTAATAATTTAAGGGGGTGTTTGGTATTAGATGTTTTCAGCTTATATGCTTATAAAGAATCACCTAAAATTAGCATGGCAACATGTATGAACTAAAAAAAATTATAGCAAGGCTATAACCACATAATGTGAGCGTGGGAATGAGTTTTTTTTTATAGTAAGCAAATATAATTAACTACTTCTAAGCAAATATACTTAACTACTCCTAATTAATTATGAGGAAAATGGTTCACTCTCACCAACCTGGAACAACAAAACAACTATGTCAGTATAGTATGAGAAAACCATGAATCTTTCCAAATTTAATCAGCCTTTAGTCATCGTAGGATGACTGTTCTTAAGTAGATAAGTAGCACAAACAAACTCATATAAAATAACCCATAGTATATCTAGTGCTCACGCCATATATTCTTTATATTCAATTATTTGGATTAGTAGCATAATAATATGGTTTTGTCAATTAACCCAATCCAGCATGGCTGGTTTCTCTACCACAAAAATTGACATGTTTCAACTCAAGCTTGTTTCAACCCATAACCCAATCTGTCGATAATGAACAAACATACATGAGATGTTATGAATAGCCCAAGATTTTCAGGCCTATGAGAATATGTATTAATCATTAAGAAAGAGAACAAAAATAATCATGTATGGTTACTGCCCATTTTTTTTAGCGATTTGATGAAATTGAATATGAAAACAAAAGATGTAATATGTGGATTGATATTGACTTTAAGTTCCAAAGAAGCAATGCAATGTGTTTGAAGTACAAATTTCCAACCTAATTCAGAAATGGCTAACTGCCCATCCTCCTTGCTCCCGTCACATTGTTGTTAGACCATCTACCTGAAGCAAAGCATTCGCAAATCAGTCAGTGCAAATTTTTAACTGTCAATTTAACCATAACCAAGCATTTGTATGGTCCAAGTAAATTAAATATGTAATAAGACCAAATTATTTTAAATCAGAAAATAAACCTCAATGAAGAACACTATGCCTGGAGAACACGTCCTTGCACGACCGAATATTTTCCGCATTGCGAATTCATTTTAACGACGTATTTATTCAGATTCACAGGATCCCACACAATAAACAGGAAACGTCGTCACTTGTATGGAAGAAAAAAGAAGATATTAAAAATAGTAGAATCAATAACAGACCTTAATGTGTAAAAAAATTGGTTCCGCTTTGTTAGCAACAACCTTAGCAATTAAATTCAAACCACATATTAAGATGAGTACCTACATTAAATTAACAGAACAACATAATAATAAGTCTTGTTTCACATATTTAAAAGTTACTTACAAAAGTAGTTTGATCTGTGCTGAAAACAGTCAAGCTACCTCACACAAACCGGCCACTTGTGAATGGCCGACCGTAAGAAGCTTAAAACCGCTTAAAACACAAATACAATGAAGTCCAGGAGAATACAGTGAATTCCCGGGTCGTTAAGTCCCACGGAGACTCAATGGTGTGTAAAACACTTGATCAGACGGTAGAAGGATCACTAATGATAGCGATCAGAAAGGATTTGGATATGATAATTACCTAAAGAAAAGATCTATAAATTAAAGCGACTTAAATGCAAATTAAGAAAATTAAAAAGATAAAAGATATTAAATAAACGCTATCACTATATTTACAATGTTGTTTTAGTGATAGATAAAACAAAATAACTTAAATAAACTATTTTAACTAAAACGTAAACTTAAATTATCTAAAAACGTTACTTAAAATGAAAACGAGCGATATGTATAAAAATTACGCTGGAGCGCAAGATAAAACGTAAAATTTATGAAATAAAAGGCCTACAAGTGTAAAAATAACATTTTTACAAAATATATGACAAAAGAAAATTTTAGAAAAAAGAATTATATTTTTTTGACTTTTATATTTTTTATTATGAATTAAATAAGATTTTACACTAATTAAATATTTAAAAATACTAAAACAAATGAGAAAAATCTGAAACTTTTATAGAAAATACTTTATACTAATACAGATTTATGAAAAATAAAAAACTGGAAAAAGCTACTCTGAATAAGCTCGAAATAAGCTAAAAACAACTAATAAGCTATATGAGGCAAAACGTATATAAGACATAGATTGTGCAAACCATAACCGAGAAAGACCCAAGGGCGCAATGGTTACAGGTACACACACTATCACTCTATCAAGGGGGAGGTCTCAGGTTCGAGCCTGCCTACCCCCTTTTTGAAAAACATTTTATTTTTGAAATTTTCTTTTTACAACTTATTAAGCACATGAAAATAAGCATTTTATACAACTACAACTTTTAACAAAAACAACGAATAAGCTCAGTTTGAGCTTATGTTTCCAACAGTGGCAAGAAAAGAAAGAAATAAGCACAAGTTTTAAGTCAAAAAAACTAATAAGCTAATAAGTAAGCTAAAGTAAACTGAAAACAAACTAGACAAATGGTTATAAGCTAATATGAAAACTTGAAAAAGCTAAACAACTTAAGAATAAGCACTGAACAAGCCAAAATAAGCACAAGTTAAAGCTGATTACACAGTGAACTGTTGTGATTAATAGGCAACTTCTAGCTTAAATTTAAGCACTTAAATGAGCTTGAAAATAAAAACAAACACTTAGACTAACTAGCTAACCAACTGAGCTTTACAAAAATCTAATTTACAAGGATTGACTTATACTAACAAGCTTGTGAGAAGCTTATGAAAAATTGAAGAACACTGAGTAATTGGTATACTTATACTAAAAATGGACAGAACTAGAATAAGCTAGCAGCCTAACTAAATAAGTTGAAAATGGAAAAACTAGGATTGGAACCTTTAGATGGCTAGGTGAACTTCTCAAAAAGCTAAGTTTCAAAAGCTAGTGACCACTAATAAGCTCTCTAAGAGCTTATGAACCAAGCCACCAAATCTGTGCACAGGGCACTTTCTCAGTCAAGGTGTCCAATATAAGCTAATAAATAAGCATTCTAATAGCTGATTACAACTGATCCAGTATTTTTGTATTTTTATTAAGCAACCAACCTTGAATACCCTAAAAGCTTTTGAGCTAAAACTTAGTATTAAACCCACAGTAAAAATATCTTTTTTATTCAAAAACGACCTTAATGAAAATTTGACTTTTTACAAGAACATAAAGTTTGACTAAAATGAATTTAAAACTGAATTTATGGACTGACTATGATATAATAAGCTGTTATAAAATTATCTAGAGCTATGTTTACAAGTTTAAAACTAATATTATGAATTCCACAATCTAATATTTACACAGTAAACTGATTAAGCAAAATTAAAAGAAATTTGACTTTTTAACAAACAATGACTATATATTATAACTTGACTAAGCTACTAGGTACTATTATGATATAAAACAACAACACATAACAACAAACAAACTCTGGACTGCTACTATATCAGCAAATCCAAACAGTCCTTTAAATGAGATTACATTAGACTTTTCATAACATCTGACTGTGTAATAAAGATTTATCAAATCCAGAGGTTTTAGTGTGTCAAACCAAACCTTTTTCAGCCTAAACTAATAGTCACAAAAGCATAGGTCTAGGATTTCCAAAATCAAGCATATTGGCAGTCACAATGTGATTCCAAGCCACAATGAGTTCCAAAACATAAACACCTAATTTTAAGCTATAATATTACTACATAACAACAATGAAACACAGAAACATAAAAATCATAGCATCTAAAACAGTAAAACAAGAAATGCAAAAATTGGTAAAAATGGAACTTACAAGTGATCATGTTAAGACTGAATACCAAGGATAAGAAACCACTCCTAGCTTGTTGTCAGCAAGCTAGGAACCAGAAAACCATCCAGCTTAGCCTTTTCCCCCAGCACTGCTTATTGGACCACAAGGTAATTTTCATTGGATTTTCTTGATTTTTTTATGACTTTTCTGAATTTAAAGACTAGATTTGTTTATATGAATCTAAAAACTGAATGAGCTTTTGTCAAGAGCTTATGGAGCTTAAAGAGTCCTTAAAACAACCACAAAACATGAAATTTAAAAGTCTTGAAAATTAAAGGAAATAAGCAAAAACTTGAAACTGAGATGAAACTTGAAATTAAACTGAAATTAAAGATTCATTACACTAATTAAAGAAACATTACAACATTGAAACTTTAAAAGACAAGAAATTTAAAGAAAGCAATTTAAAAATTATACTACGTGACAATGGCCTAATGCCAAAGTACTTGTTCCTCTGCTTTTCTTCTTTCTTTTATACCCAAACACTTTCTCTTACTTCCCTCAGAATATCCCACCATTCTTTAGGACCCTTGGATGTCTTAGAGTAGATCTTGGCCATTGAGCATTTTTGGCGGGAAATGAAGATTTGGCAGTTGAGGTTGAGATAGAGTGTTAGGAGGGAAGAATTTAATGTTTCTTGGAGTTGTGTTGAGGTGGGGGGGACAAGGAGATGAGGGGGGTTGAGGTGGAGGTGTGGTGATGGAGATTGTTGCAGAGCAGTTGGGAGGGGGGAAGAAAAACGCGCCAAGGGGTGTGTTTATTTGACTTGGGTTGTGGGTTTGACTCGGGTATGGATTGGGCGGGTTGGATATTGGACGGGTTGTGTTAGTTTGGGCTTTGGATTGGGCCTAGGGTAGTATATAGGATCCGTTTGGTTGTAGTATACAAGGACTAATAATGCAAATCTGCCAAAGCTGAGGACTGAAAATGCCAACTTTTCCAAACTTCTCACAAGGACCAAACATGACAAACATTGATAAAACAAGGATCCTTGTTGCATAAAATTCCATTTTTAAACTTAAAAGGACCTTAATTGTCATTTTGGATTTTAGGGACTAAAAGTGTAATTTCCCAAAAGTTTATCAAAATGTTCCAAATTTTCAATCATGCATAATACAAGGGTATTATTTGTAAAATTCCAAGTTTTAGAATACCCAGGGACTATTTTTGCCAATTTTGTAACTTGAGGGGTAAAAATTGCCATTTTGTGTAAACTTTTGTCCAGGGATGTTTTGTGAACATTTTTGATTTCCCAAGGACTTAAGTTGACTTTTCATTCATTTAAAACATTTAGGGACTAGTTTTGACAATTTATGTAACTCCAGGGACTGAAAACGACAATTGTTGTGAAATTGATCATTTTTCACTTGTTTTTCAATCTTTTGTACCTGAATCACATAAAAACACATTTTTATGAATTTGTATCATTTTGAGAATCATTTGTGTGTTTTTGGTTGTTTTTGTGGGTTTAAATAGTATACAATATATGTGTATTCAGACACATATCAAATCCCCCACACTGAACTATTGCTAGTCCCTAGCAATCTTTTGAAACTTTAATGGATTTTAAAAACTCTTTACCAAAAGCCATCACTTCTGGAGTAGCCAATTGTTTTGATTCAAGTAAGAATCTTGGTACAACGATAACCAAATGATTTATTGGCAAATCATAAACCATATAACGGATTTGATGTGTCTTTACCAGAAGCCGTACCCTTCTGGACTAGCCAACTCTTAGATAAATTATCAGGATTATCTTTGGTGAGCTGAATACCAATTATGGATTTTCCACTGCCTTTACCACAAGCCATAATCTTGCGGGCTAGCCAACTCTTCACTTTTTAGGATATGGTGAGTTGAGAACCATACAATTTTGGGCAAATTGCAAGCCATATAAACGGATTTGAGAAATCTTTACCAAGAGCCATTTGCTCCTGGATTAGCCAATCCTTTGTTTATCAAACATGGTGGACTGATTACCATTTGTTGTGTTTAGTACATAGTACTTCCACTAAAAAAAAAATTTTAAAATTTGGCCATTTTGGGGGAAAAAGGGACTAAAAGGGCACATTTATGATCAAATTCGCCAGAATTTCCCCCCCACACTTAGAAATGAATATTGTCCTCAATATTCAAAGCTAAGTGGGGTAACACAACAATTATTTTATTTTTTTCAAGTTTTTTTTTTTTTTTTTTAACTGCAGGTGGGTTATTACCCCCACACTAGGTGGTAGAACAGAGAAAGAAGACAGAAATATGGGTGAAAACCCATATAGTGTGGCTTGTTTTTGATAACCAAGTCACTAGCTTGACTTGACCCCGAATTAAATGGTTCATGGGGAAACTGAGTGGGATTGCCACTCAAAGATTGGGTGAGAAATTGGAGTGGGATTGCCACTCACAGAATTATGAATATTCATCACTTAAGATGAGTCTAAGAATCTTAGAAAGAAACTTAGAAAGAGCGAGAAGAATCTTTTTAATTTTTGATTTTATAAAAAGAAAGGGAAAATATTTTTGTATTTTTGAAGTTTTATATATATATGTACAAAAGAAATTCCTAACAACCGCTCCTCGAAAGGGAATCTGGGTCTGACAGAGCTCAGGAATCGAAACACCAACAACCAAATGTTGTAACTGAGGGACTTATCAAACTGGGCAAGTTGTGTGCAAAGGAAAAAATGTTTTTGTATTTTATATTGTTTTTGGTGCTATTAACACCTTAGGAAAATATTTTTAACTTTACAAAAAACTTTTCACAAAAGGATGGATATGCACAAGAATGGGTCTGAAAAAGGTTAACACACGCTAAAGCCTCCCCGGCAGCGGCGCCAAAATTTTGATCTGTGCTGAAAACAGTCAAGCTACCTCACACAAACCGGCCACTTGTGAATGGCCGACCGTAAGAAGCTTAAAACCGCTTAAAACACAAATACAATGAAGTCCAGGAGAATACAGTGAATTCCCGGGTCGTTAAGTCCCACGGAGACTCAATGGTGTGTAAAACACTTGATCAGACGGTAGAAGGATCACTAATGATAGCGATCAGAAAGGATTTGGATATGATAATTACCTAAAGAAAAGATCTATAAATTAAAGCGACTTAAATGCAAATTAAGAAAATTAAAAAGATAAAAGATATTAAATAAACGCTATCACTATATTTACAATGTTGTTTTAGTGATAGATAAAACAAAATAACTTAAATAAACTATTTTAACTAAAACGTAAACTTAAATTATCTAAAAACGTTACTTAAAATGAAAACGAGCGATATGTATAAAAATTACGCTGGAGCGCAAGATAAAACGTAAAATTTATGAAATAAAAGGCCTACAAGTGTAAAAATAACATTTTTACAAAATATATGACAAAAGAAAATTTTAGAAAAAAGAATTATATTTTTTTTTTTTATATTTTTTATTATGAATTAAATAAGATTTTACACAAATTAAATGTTTAAAAATACTAAAACTAATGAGAAAAATCTGAAACTTTTATAGAAAATACTTTATACTAATACAGATTTATGAAAAATAAAAAACTGGAAAAAGCTACTCTGAATAAGCTCGAAATAAGCTAAAAACAACTAATAAGCTATATGAGGCAAAACGTATATAAGACATAGATTGTGCAAACCATAACCGAGAAAGACCCAAGGGCGCAATGGTTACAGGTACACACACTATCACTCTATCAAGGGGGAGGTCTCAGGTTCGAGCCTGCCTACCCCCTTTTTGAAAAACATTTTATTTTTGAAATTTTCTTTTTACAACTTATTAAGCACATGAAAATAAGCATTTTATACAACTACAACTTTTAACAAAAACAACGAATAAGCTCAGTTTGAGCTTATGTTTCCAACAGTGGCAAGAAAAGAAAGAAATAAGCACAAGTTTTAAGCCAAAAAGCTAATAAGCTAATAAGTAAGCTAAAGTAAACTGAAAACAAACTAGACAAATGGTTATAAGCTAATATGAAAACTTGAAAAAGCTAAACAACTTAAGAATAAGCACTGAACAAGCCAAAATAAGCACAAGTTAAAGCTGATTACACAGTGAACTGTTGTGATTACTAGGCAACTTCTAGCTTAAATTTAAGCACTTAAATGAGCTTGAAAATAAAAACAAACACTTAGACTAACTAGCTAACCAACTGAGCTTTACAAAAATCTAATTTACAAGGATTGACTTATACTAACAAGCTTGTGAGAAGCTTATGAAAAATTGAAGAACACTGAGTAATTGGTATACTTATACTAAAAATGGACAGAACTAGAATAAGCTAGCAGCCTAACTAAATAAGTTGAAAATGGAAAAACTAGGATTGGAACCTTTAGATGGCTAGGTAAACTTCTCAAAAAGCTAAGTTTCAAAAGCTAGTGACCACTAATAAGCTCTCTAAGAGCTTATGAACCAAGCCACCAAATCTGTGCACAGGGCACTTTCTCAGTCAAGGTGTCCAATATAAGCTAATAAATAAGCATTCTATAAGCTGATTACAACTGATCCAGTATTTTTGTATTTTTATTAAGCAACCAACCTTGAATACCCTAAAAGCTTTTGAGCTAAAACTTAGTATTAAACCCACAGTAAAAATATCTTTTTTATTCAAAAACGACCTTAATGAAAATTTGACTTTTTACAAGAACATAAAGTTTGACTAAAATGAATTTAAAACTGAATTTATGGACTGACTATGATATAATAAGCTGTTATAAAATTATCTAGAGCTATGTTTACAAGTTTAAAACTAATATTATGAATTCCACAATCTAATATTTACACAGTAAACTGATTAAACAAAATTAAAAGAAATTTGACTTTTTAACAAACAATGACTATATATTATAACTTGACTAAGCTACTAGGTACTATTATGATATAAAACAACAACACATAACAACAAACAAACTCTGGACTGCTACTATATCAGCAAATCCAAACAGTCCTTTAAATGAGATTACATTAGACTTTTCATAACATCTGACTGTGTAATAAAGATTTATCAAATCCAGAGGTTTTAGTGTGTCAAACCAAACCTTTTTCAGCCTAAACTAATAGTCACAAAAGCATAGGTCTAGGATTTCCAAAATCAAGCATATTGGCAGTCACAATGTGATTCCAAGCCACAATGAGTTCCAAAACATAAACACCTAATTTTAAGCTATAATATTACTACATAACAACAATGAAACACAGAAACATAAAAATCATAGCATCTAAAACAGTAAAACAGTAAAATGCAAAAATTGGTAAAAATGGAACTTACAAGTGATCATGTTAAGACTGAATACCAAGGATAAGAAACCACTCCTAGCTTGTTGTCAGCAAGCTAGGAACCAGAAAACCATCCAGCTTAGCCTTTTCCCCCAGCACTGCTTATTGGACCACAAGGTAATTTTCATTGGATTTTCTTGATTTTTTTATGACTTTTCTGAATTTAAAGACTAGATTTGTTTATATGAATCTAAAAACTGAATGAGCTTTTGTCAAGAGCTTATGGAGCTTAAAGAGTCCTTAAAACAACCACAAAACATGAAATTTAAAAGTCTTGAAAATTAAAGGAAATAAGCAAAAACTTGAAACTGAGATGAAACTTGAAATTAAACTGAAATTAAAGATTCATTACACTAATTAAAGAAACATTACAACATTGAAACTTTAAAAGACAAGAAATTTAAAGAAAGCAATTTAAAAATTATACTACGTGACAATGGCCTAATGCCAAAGTACTTGTTCCTCTGCTTTTCTTCTTTCTTTTATACCCAAACACTTTCTCTTACTTCCCTCAGAATATCCCACCATTCTTTAGGACCCTTGGATGTCTTAGAGTAGATCTTGGCCATTGAGCATTTTTGGCGGGAAATGAAGATTTGGCAGTTGAGGTTGAGATAGAGTGTTAGGAGGGAAGAATTTAATGTTTCTTGGAGTTGTGTTGAGGTGGGGGGACAAGGAGATGAGGGGGGTTGAGGTGGAGGTGTGGTGATGGAGATTGTTGCAGAGCAGTTGGGAGGGGGGAAGAAAAACGCGCCAAGGGGTGTGTTTATTTGACTTGGGTTGTGGGTTTGACTCGGGTATGGATTGGGCGGGTTGGATATTGGACGGGTTGTGTTAGTTTGGGCTTTGGATTGGGCCTAGGGTAGTATATAGGATCCGTTTGGTTGTAGTATACAAGGACTAATAATGCAAATCTGCCAAAGCTGAGGACTGAAAATGCCAACTTTTCCAAACTTCTCACAAGGACCAAACATGACAAACATTGATAAAACAAGGATCCTTGTTGCATAAAATTCCATTTTTAAACTTAAAAGGACCTTAATTGTCATTTTTAGATTTTTAGGGACTAAAAGTGTAATTTCCCAAAAGTTTATCAAAATGTTCCAAATTTTCAATCATGCATAGTACAAGGGTATTATTTGTAAAATTCCAAGTTTTAGAATACCCAGGGACTATTTTTGCCAATTTTGTAACTTGAGGGGTAAAAATTGCCATTTTGTGTAAACTTTTGTCCAGGGATGTTTTGTGAACATTTTTTATTTCCCAAGGACTTAAGTTGACTTTTCATTCATTTAAAACATTTAGGGACTAGTTTTGACAATTTATGTAACTCCAGGGACTGAAAACGACAATTGTTGTGAAATTGATCATTTTTCACTTGTTTTTCAATCTTTTGTACCTGAATCACATAAAAACACATTTTTATGAATTTGTATCATTTTGAGAATCATTTGTGTGTTTTTGGTTGTTTTTGTGGGTTTAAATAGTATACAATATATGTGTATTCAGACACATATCATAGTTATACTGAAAATTCTCTAAATCTGCATGATATTCTTTAGTTATTAAGTGGCGGGGAAGTCACTTTGCCGGCAAGCTTCACTAAACACTTTTTAGAGCATTCTTTACATCTGTCACTAATTTCTTCTGGAATAATGCCACAATGTATGACAGAACCTATAAATTATATGTGTGCTCTTGCTATGTCCACTCTTATTAAAAATTCGAGCTGTTAATACTTCTATTTTACTAAAACTAATAAGCATCAAATTAACACTGCAGTTAAGCGAGACAAACAGGTTGCGTGATACGAAAATCATACCTCTAGCTGAGCAGTAACAGAATCCTGTTGATTCACTGGAGCTAGCAGGAAAGCACTTGCATCCGACCTATGTAGCATTCTTGCGAACGAATTGTGAGTCATTAAACACGTGTACCTATTATACGACAATCCTCTCACCTAAATCACACATACAAAACAAATCAATAAACACTTCAATATACTTGTTTATATGGATTAATAAACACTGCAATACGGTGACTCATACACATTAACAATCAGAAGTACCTTTAGACTCTCGAATACCCATAATTATTTTATGTTTTGGTGTTCAATGTGTTACAATTCACCAAGTGGCAGAAGTATAGGGTGTACTAAACTTCAAAAATATTTGACACGTAAAGCTCTACTAAATATTGAAAACTGCAATTTTAGGAGGTGTTTGGGAGATTAGCTTCAAAAAATGTATAAGCAACGCATACCTTACAGCAGGAAAATACAGGACAACGACCTTCTACTGCACTAATTAAGCTATCACAACATATAACAAAACACCTACACGTGCATAAATTGTAAGCAGGTTTGAGGGCCATTAATATTACCTTGGATATTGAACCATAATTATAATTAAGTGCATAAACTGATATAAGAGGTTTATGCACCACAATTAGACTTTGGTTGACTTTCAACTGTATGGTTTCCATTGATATTACCTGGATATTGCATTCATCCTGTACCAGGGGCAATGAGACCATTAGCATCCTGTAAATTATGGAGTAATGTTTTCAGAAACTTTGAAATCAAATAATAACTATAAACTGATCCACATCATTGATAGGGGTGATTTTTTTATCCTTTCCATTTCCTAATATACAATAAATCAAAATAGTGACAAATTACAATGTTTTATGTATAACTACTGAAACTTTATGTATGCAGAGATGTTTATCAAAATAATAAATTAGAATAACTTGAAACAAAATAATCAAATTTTATAAAAACATGTGATTACAGTATTGTAATAAAAACAAAACATATATATAAAACATTGTAATCCAAAAATGACAAACCTCCTGATCCACCAGAACCACCAACACCCTTTGAACCTCCAAAACCTCTCTGCATACTCATTCCTAATGTATTGTAGAAAACTTTTCAACACCTCCAGAAGGTCAGTGTAGTATGATGACATGGCTTCTGGCCCAACAGCTAAAGTAAAACTGTTGGTTCAGTTTAAATTTTCATAGAGCATAAATAGAACTTTAAATGCTACTTGTTACCTGTTATACATAGGCCCAATTGCACAGCTACGGGTGCCAACTTGATCACTATCTCATAATCAGTGAAATTTTCATCCATTAACCTCTCCTGTCATATTCTGTCACAAATTATATTTGAATCATATTGGGATATCTTGCACTTCATGCACATACAACGGTGCATGCACATAAAAAAGATAATAAATAACTACAGCTTGAAAAAACTAAACAGTAGCAGATCACAAATAAAAGCATAGAAGTGCATATATTGACATAACTGGATTTCACATCTAAGTATATCATTGTAGCCGTTTCTATACCATTCAGTTCTAATGTTAATTACCAATTCTTAGTACAAAACCAAGTCTACGCAACAACAAACAAATTCCCCTTGCTAGTTATAGGAACGATGCTGATACATTAGTTGCTTTATCATTCCTTCCATTAGAACTACCTAGATTTCATAATGTGAATGTCTTGTAAAACGAAAACCATACTCAAGTGATATATATGAAAATCAACACTTATGCAACTTTACCAATTCATGAAGACATGATCAGCAACAAACTCTAAAACCTCCACTCTGCTGGATTTCTTGACATGTAATCCTGATATATAAAGCAATACGGTGATGCATTAATAAGTGACCATCAAAAGCCATTTTTTTATACTTATGTTCATGAATCAAATGCATTGTGTGTTCAGGGTAAATTTGCATTTTTAGAAAGTATCGTCTCACCCCAAAGATTTCCTTCTAGAAATCCAATGGAATTTATAGCGTTATGAGCCAAATAAACGAAAGATATGCTTAGCTAAGGCCTGCAGCAAGCCCCTAAACCAGAACATTGATATCTTAGACAATGCCGTCAAAGATTAAATATTTTTTTCAAAAAATAAGTAAATTCATTGTAAGAAAATGTGAATACATGTAATTTTCATAAATGAACATTTACACATACCTGTAAAATTCCAAGCATCTTCAAGTTTGGAGCTTTAGTCAAAATCACAAGAAGAGCACATACAGGATCATGTAAAAGAATTTAGAAGCAAACACAGTTGTTAATTTGGATCTCTAAATATCGAAGATACATTCAACAAAATCCTTATGGATATGATAATTTTAAATGAACCCAAGCTGGGAACCATAGCCACCACTTCAGTTCATTCATATATTTGAACTTCAGCTAGTTCTTCCTAAAACTATGTTAAAGGAAAATAGGTATGACAAAGGTTGGTTGGAGTAATGTGTGTTTTCCAAGATTCAAGGTGGTGGTATAGTACTAAATCTCTACAATTTTGGCAGCAGACTCATAGTGCTAAGGACATATGTAATGTTGAAAAAATTATTAGTAAATACATGTCATGATCACGATTAGAAAACGTTGTTATGTACCATTGAATTATATGGGTGAGGTAAACTTGTGCTTATAATAAGCATAATAATGCTTACACGCTAACGTCTCGAAGATAATTCTTATGGGGTAAGAATCACTTATTAACTAACGTACTAAAGGACTATTTAATGATAATTATTAAAATACTACATACAAAGATGCAAACAAGTGGCAAAACTGTTTTATGTATATTCTGATAACACGACATATCAAATAACAGAAAAGATTCAAGGTTGTCAAAGATTTTACCACATCAAATGCAGCACGCAAGAGACTAAAACCCAAGAAACACGAATGGAGGATTGTCCGATAAGAATACAACTGCAAGACAGGAGCACACTTCATTAGCATTGTATAAATTGACTAAATATATTAGTTTCCACATTTCAAAACATGATATAAGAAAGTATGCAAAGTTTCATAAGACCAGCAACTTTCCTATTACTGATGTAATCTTCTTCACGCAGACTTTTGATGATATCATTCCAGGATGGGGAAAACTGGGATGCATACATCTTACCATTATTTTCTTCCGGACTCTGCAAATAAAAAAATATATATACATACAGATATTCTAAGAGCATACATGGTGCTATAAAGAAAAACAAAATTAAAAATGAAACCATATTTGATATATTTAAATCATCAAAAATCAAATAAACAAACATGTTTCAAAATTAAAAAACCTAAAAATAATCAAAAAAATCAAACCAAAAAATAATCAGGATAAACATGGATTGAGCGGTTAAATGTGATTAACAAACGATTGAAAATCAAACAATAAGTGTAATATTATCAAAATATGTACACAAATGTTACCTTCAATCTTGTTAAATAATAGATCTCGCTGAACCATGTAATGGATGGATGTTAGGAAGTGATACTGAAAGATCGATATTTTTTTGATGAAGATTAGGGCCTTGGTTATAAGAATTTAATTTGGAAATGCCGAGTAGAAGGGGAGTCGGTTTTGGTTGAGTGAGAAGGAAAACTGGTAATGGTTTTAGTTGGATATCAATTTGGGAATGGCAGTTTCTATTACAAATTGTGGCATGCTCCATTGGTAGAGGGGCGCATGTGTGAACTGCCAAACCCGAGTTCGATCCTTGCAAAATACAAATTTTTTTAGTTATTTGATCGAAAATAGTGCCATATCATCATTTCCATGTCATCAAATGATGTGCCATGTCAACATTATAGTGTCTAGTCAGCATTAATGTCGTGTCTATGTAGTCCCATATATATGTATATATATATATATATATATATATATATATATATATATATATATATATATATATATATATATATTAATGAATCAATTATGTGCAATTTGGTATATTTTAATTATGGCTTACGCAATCGATTCGTCGATGTATGTGGCTCACTTTCAATTGTGCGAGTGAAAGCCCTAGTTAATATATACGTTAATTAACCTAGATATTGATTATTGATAGGTTTTATCAAATAAGTTGCATGTGGCTACTTGTTTACACGTATTAATTGTTAGTTATGTGCGCATTGTTTTAGTTATTTATTTTTTATTGTTACTTGTTTGTTTATTATGTGCGACAAATTTTAAGCAAAGGATAATTTTGAATAGAAAAATAAATTGGACTAAACAATGGTGAAATTTGATTTGTTTTTTAAGAGTTAAATTTTCAATAAGTTTAATTGATTGATGGTTTTGGTACAAATAGTGAGAACGGCTCATCCAATTTTGACGGACTAAAAGACGGGTATAAGGAGGAGAGCGCATAAATTGTGACCCTAAAGAAGGAGGTTATTGTTTCAACGCTGACCAAATTCTCCGCTTCTTTGCGAGTAAAATTGGAGTTACCAAGTAGGCTATAAATGTACAAAATCATTTTAAGGGTGAATTAGCTTTAATTCCATGCGCCACTTTTGTGGTAATCATCCCAAACACTAAGTCTTTAGACTTATGCAAAAGTACGATATAATGGACGATAATTAAAGGTAAATTCATTGATTGGCGAAACCAATACCTCAAACAAAACTTTGATAATTTGATCTTTATGAATTGGTTAATAAAAAGATTTTTTTTATTAAAGACTATTGATACGAAGTTGTATGCATGATTTTTCGTACATGTTTGATTTGACACCATAAATCGAAACTAGTACCCTTTTAAAATTAAGTTAAGTGCCATCTAGTTAAAAGAACACTCGAAGTTGCAATTTACGTCATGTGGGAACTTGGCGAGATTGTGATGGGAAGGTAAATCTTCATGTGAAGTCAGACCTTGCATGGACATATTTGCAGTTATTTAAGTTAGACGACTTAAATTGAGTAGTAAGTGAGACCTGGACTCAAGGCACAAGAATGGGATAAAACATGTTTACATTTGCAATAGCGTTGGAAAATGCAAATCCCATAATGATCTAGGAATTGGAAAATGTTTGCCAATTATTGTTTGACAGATTACCTTATTATGAGCTCGGTTATATGAATATTACCTTGTGTATTTTATTTTCTTGAAAAGTTTAATTATCGAAAATACTAAAATTGAATTTTGCTAATTCTTTAAATGTATTAATGCAACATTAAACCGTAACCGTAGGTTATTCCTGTATTGGTAAATTGATCTACACCTGTAAGGGTTTTTGGTAGAGTCAACTTTGCTAAAAGAATAAACCTATTCCTCTTTTCATAAGAGTCAATCCTATTCCTTTTAATGAATGAGAAAGGTATGATAGGACAAATTAGATTTGTCTAAATTCTAAATACATAACTCGTAAGCAAATTTTAATAGTTAAGAAAATTGCATATTTTCTAAGTTATTAAATTAGAAGCTAGACTAATTTACTGCAAAATTGGTAAAAGACAAACTAACATATTTTATCTAGTTGTTGTGGTTTGACCATTTAAAAGTACTACTTACAATTGTTGGAATGGTAGAACTATTAAGAAAGAAATTGCATGCCCAATTTTTCAAGTTAATAGCATTGATGGATAATTCATCATCTACATAGTAGAATACACTCTTTTAGTACATAAGTAATTGTTATGTATGGACTTTCTCAAAAGTGTAGGGAAGTAAATAGAACACTATTTTCTTTCACTGGTTAATGAAATACTTACAATGTTGTCAAATCCAGTGGGAGTATTGTGCTCTTATTACTGAATAAGGAATTAATGTAATGATCTCTAATTCAGTGGGAGTTACAAGCTTTTTCATCTTGGTAGTAACCCAAATTATCTCTAGAATGTCTTAAGATAATTACTTTCCACTTGTAGACACTTATGTTTTCAAGGACAGTCATGTACGTTTCCTTATTAGACAATGAAGTGGTTCTACATCTACTAGTTATGCTAATATCAATAACACAATCATATTGGTCATATAAACAAACATATGTTGCGTTGTTTATCTGCTACATGATGTTGTTCCATGCACAAGTGGGAGAAATCTATATTGTGTGCAAGGTACAACATATAGGTATATGATTTAACGGATTCTCTTGACTGCAAGGTAAGAGACTAACGTTCTAATATGACTTGTACATATCTAATTCAAGATACACTTGGTGTTGCAATTTACGTCATGTGAGAACTTGGCGAGATTGCAACAACAAAGTAAATCTCCATGTTACGTGGGATCGTATCTGGAATAAATTTACAGTTTCTAAATTAGACAAGTATTTAGAACATGTGTCAAAATGATATATAAGACTACTTCAAATTAGATATTTATGTATTATTAGAATGACATAAATAAATCAAGTAATCTAATACTACTTCAATTTGTTTATTTATGTATTCTGGAATGACATCAATGAAAAATAATGTAGTCCTACATTATTGTGAAGTAAATAAATTAACTTGAAATTACTATTAAAACCAAGATTTGTGTTCATAATTACTTTAGTTAAACATGTTTATGATTCATTGTAAAGACATAAACATAAAGTCTTTCAAGACTTATAATAAAGTAAGACGTTAACTTGTTATGTTTTTTAATTAAAACATATACAAGAATTCATTGAGTTGATCAATGATTTATAACGTATATTGGGATTATAACAATTTATGTTTTCTTGATGAGACATGGATATGAAGTAACTTGGTTAAAGAGTACTTATGTTAAGCATGCAATTGGCTTGGAAAGTCTATTATACCATTAAGTTGACTTAGTTGGTAAATAGGTAAGCCAAAAGGAATTTATCTTATATATTGTTAGATTGTCTTACAATATTAATTCTAATGAAATACCACAAGCTAATGGTATGTTCAGTTAGGAGAATCAAACTCTATTTGATTTGTTTGATTCAAGATAACCATAACTTCTTTCTTAAAAAGTAACAAGGTTAGAAAATTGAGTATGGATTGAATATACTCAATATGACTCCAACCTAGAAGATTGATAAAACACCATTTCATTATGGAATGTGATGAATCACATTAAGTTTTAAAATTGAAGATTCTGAATTTGTTAAACTACTTATGAATAGGTTATTAACAAACTAAAGTCAGGAATTATCAATGTGTATTTGTAATGTACCCAAAAGAGAACAATGTAGTTTTGCTCTAATTGCTAAGTATATATAGATAGTCTATATATTACAAAAGGCAAGTGGGAGTTTTTTTTTTATCTTGAAAGATAAAATTACAAGATACATAATCTTCTTAAATACACTAGTAAATATCATGATGAGGTTAGATATGAAATGTTAACCTCAAGATGATGGAATTTTCATTCATAGATCTGCAAGGATATCTCAGATATTTGATTTATATGCTGAGAAGAACATGAGTTACATGATTATAGTAAACATGATAATCATTATGATGGATTACCAAATATTGAATTGGGTAAATTACTCATACTATGAATGTTAAAAATGTTGTCCATAAAGATAATCAATTTTGGAAATTTGGTTTATCTTAATAGTTAGACTAGAGAATGAAGACAAGTTTCTTCAAAGAGATGAAAAACTCTAGTGGTTTAAATCTCTGTGTAGAAATCATATGGACAAAATTGTACAAATATTTAATGCATATTTTATGACAAGATTATTAATCATACTTAACCAATTAATTGTGATTGAATATTCTTTCCTAGACACATTAAATATATAAATATGATAATTGTCATACTTGTTTTCATTAATATGAAATATGACAATGGAATATCAAAACTCTTCTTTGAGAAATTACTTGAGCGAGGACGGTAAATAATCGAAATGTTTTTTGAATTCATATAATCTTTGCAAGTGTACGAAGTGCAATAATTCATGAATGGATAAATGCATGCATCTATGAAATTATTCTTATGTTTAATTATTAAATCCTAGTTTTGATTTATAATTGAACTAAGATAAATTTTAAGTATTCCTGAAAGCTAGTGGGAGTATTATGTTAAGATTTTAAATCTTATATGTTGTATAACATATAGGAAGTAACATTCCTCGTAAGCTAAATGTTAAGTCTTAGATTGGAATGAAACTTCACTTGTAAGATTTAAGAATTAAAACATACAACCTTGGAATATATGTTTATTATTAATAAACAAGTGCAGTAAAATAAATGATTCTAATAAAATATGATATATCATTTGGGAAATGGATAAATATCTTTTGACAAGATAGAACATGAATGAAATCTAAATTTGACCTGTAGATTCATCATGTACATCATGTTGTGTATAAAAATTGTTGTATCATTCTTGAATAAGAAGTGATTTGACAACATTGATATCTAACTAAAAGTTATTAGATAACTTGTGTAATGAATATTCTAATAGAATTACATCCTCAGCCTGGAATTGCTCCTAGATTCTATGGATGAACAATATGTCAATTGTTGTGCAAATTGTCATCAACTACAAACTTGAAAGTTTGAAAGACATCAAACATTACACAATAAGATATTAAAGTTTAAGGAGTTTTAATGAGCATATAGTTGTTTGTATACAATGATGCTGGTTTAATTGAGATGACACTCAATACTAGTCATGGTAGGATTTCATCCTTGTTAATGGTCATGTGAACTAGTTGTGCTACTAAGAGCGCAGTTGCATTATACATTAAAGAATAAGAATACTTTAAACTTTAAAATGTTTGAAAGTTTAATTGTCATAAATTGGTGATAGAGGATGTCACACACTTTATGAATTATTATGTGGATTGTTGAATGCACACATACAAGAACGTCACTAATTGAATTCCTGAATTAAGTATTCTCAAAATTATGATAGATCATGTTGGTTGATTTATGCCTTGTCAACAAGTATGATTGTCATTACTTGAGGCATAATTCATCAACTGGAATTTTCATGCATTGATCTATTCAGTATTTGGATAAGAGATGCTAAACAATTGTTATAATAAATCAAATACTTGGTATGTTTGATTTTTTAATATATTGTATCCTATATTTGCATGTTTAATCCGTGAATAAATTCATTTGTTCTAAATCGTCTGTTGTCAGTTAATGATATAGGAGTATCGTTAAATTAATACAAATTTGAGTGATTTGGTAGAATATACTTAAAAGTATATTGATGAGAAAGCATACCAATTTTAGATGATATTCAATGAATTGAATATAGGACTTATCCCAACTACATGATTTTACTTTATGGATATTGTTATTAAGTAAATCATGAATAGTTATCCTCATACTTGAGATACCAGATAAGTGTCATAAATGTAGTGCATTTCTGTGGGGCAACTTAACGCTATACGTAACTGGTAGTCACAAGGGTTGTTTCTAGAAGTGTTGCAAAGTTTGTGGGTTAGTCTCGTAGTCAAGATATAATTTTTTCCTTCAAATTTATTTGGAGTTTAATACTGTTGGGCCCCTCGTAGGGTTGACAAGATGTTTGTGTGGCCATACCCAATATCTCCCCTGAATATGTTCAGAATATTTGGTAATCTTGGTCAATCACTTAAAACGAGAAATAGAATAGTTGAATAAAGAATAACTTAATTCCATATCTTTATTTAACATGGTATTAGAAACAAAAGGATAATAATAATGAGAAATCATTAAAAGGTTTTCCAGGAGCCTTGCTCGAGTTGTACTAGAGACATCGAAGTGTTGCTAGACGCTAACCGATGTGATCACTCTATTAAGATATATCCAAGTGGGAGCTGTTAGTTTTATGGATATAAATTAGTAGTCGTGAGTTAGGAACGAACTCGAGACCACGGGATTGCACGCTTTGTGTATGAGAATTAAAGTTAATAATTAAATGTAAAATGTTATATTTATTTATTAATTACACGAAATATATAACGAACGTTAAGTTAATTAAGTGTAATGGACTAACGATCGTTAAATGTTAATTGGAAGGACTAAATAATAAAATAGAGATTGGGAAGGTTCCGGAATCCTTGGGGATTACTCAAACCGATCGGCCAAGGGGTTCCAAAGCCCAATCCATTGCTAACTTGGTCACCAAGTTACTTTGGGTATAAATACAAGGCCTAGGATCTTTGTATTCCATCTCTTGTACTCATTGTCTAAACCCTAAAATTGTTTTGTGTGTTTCTTTGTTCCAAACGATCGACCACCTCAAGTAGGGTGTCGATACTTTTGTTTTTCCAAAACAAATATTTTCGTGTGATTAAAACTAGCATTACTTTAATTTGATTTAGTACGTGTGTACAAGAACGTGGTACTAACATACTTTTGTTGGTATCTTTGATTGAATTACAAAAATGGTAAGGGGTAATTCTTATAATCCTATAAACCCTAATTAGGGTTCATCACTTGCTAGTTGTGTGGAATTGATTCTTGTTCGGATAGAATCAAAAAAGGTACGCATACTTTATGTTTATGTTAGTTAATTATTCATTATACGTTCCTATACGCTTCCGCATGTTTCTATGTTTTATGTGTTTTATATATGATAGTCATGTTATATAATTCCAACAGTATGCATGATTTTTCGTACATATTTTGATTATACATATCAAAACTAGTACCCTTAAATTTTAAGTTAATGCCATCTAGTTAAAAGAACACTTGAAGTTTCAATTTACGTCATGTGAGAGCTTGGCTAGATAGTAATGGAAAGGTAAATCTTCATGTTGTGTGAGAGCTCAACTGGAAAAATTTGCAGTTCTTTAAATTAGACGACTTAATTGATTTGAAAGTGAGAGCTTGGACTCAAGGCATAAAATGGGGATAAAACATGCTTACATTGCAATATTGTTTGGCAATGTAAATCCCATATCTAGGAATTGGAAATTGTTTTCCAATTATTGTTCTACAGATTATCTTATTTTATACTTTCATTACTAGCAGATCAACTGATGTAATAGAGAGTTTTTAAGAAATTCTATGGTTATATGAATATTTCCGTGGGTTTTTTTTTTCTTTTCTTGAAAAATTGTATTATCAAAAATACTAATATTTGAACTTTTTTCTGTAGAAATGGCTCAAACTGATAATACTACCTTGAGTTCTAAGTTCAAAACTTTCTTTGAACGAGACAAATTAACTGGCTCACAAAATATCAATGACTGGTTTCGATCACTCACGATTGTCAGTAGAGTTACTGAGAAACTAGATTATTTGTATAAACCTTGTCCTGCTGAACCTGCTGCAACAACATCTGATGTGGAAAAATTAGTGTGGAAGTTGAATACAGGAAACATAATGAAGTGGCTTGTTTAATGTTGGGAATGATGACACCTGCTTTACAAAAGCAGTTTGAGAATTATTTCCCTTATGACATGCTCAACGAACTTAGACGTATGTTTGAGAAACCATAACCAGTAGAGATCTATGATTTGATTGATGCTCTTCACAGCTGCAAGGAGGCAGATGGTAAATCAGTAAGTGCACATGTGTTGGAAATGCAGGGTTACATGGACCAACTGCAAGCACTTCGCAAGATCTATGAACAAGATATTGCTGTTAACTTAATCAATAGACCCCTGAATAAGGAATTTAGTGGTTTTGTTCGTAATTTAAATATGAATTGCGTGGGGAAGACAGTAACTAAATTACACGCATTTGCTCATTGGTTACGAGAAAGGGTTACCACAAAAGGCACCTACACCCCAGGTACTAGCTATTCAGGGTGGTAGGATCAACAAGCCAAAATCGCATACAAACAAGAACGGTAAAGGAAAGGGAAAGGCTGATAAGGGTAAGCAAGTTATGGTATCAACCTGAACATAAGAAATATCCTCCTAAGAAGAAAAAGAATCCCAAGAAGGATCAGGCTTGCCACTATTGCAATGTAGTGGGTCACTGGAAGAGAAATTATGCTCTTTATCTCGATGATTTGCGAACAAATAAGAACAAGAAGTCTGGGCACTTGGGCGCCAACACTTCAGGTAACTTATTTATGATTGAATTATTTACTCTAAATCATAAAATTAATTCCTGGCATATGATACTGGATGTGGTATTCAAATATGTAATACACTGCACGGGTTTATAGTGGAAAGGAAGTTTTCTTATGGGGAGCAATATTTGCATGTGGGTAATGGAGCACCTGCAGCTGTTGAAGCCATAGGAGTGCTTAATTTAGTTTTGCCTTCGGGCTTAGTAATGTCATTAAACAATTGTTATTATGCACCTTCTATTATTAGAGGTGTTGTTTCCTTTTTTGTTTTGTTAGATCTTGGTTTTAATCACACTATCATGAGTAATGGAATTTCTGTTTTTTTTAATGGTATTTTTTAATTTAATGTTATTGTTGTGAATGGTGTGCTTGAGATTGACATGTTTGATAATGTATCCAATAAGAATAATTCAATGTTTAGCATTAGTAAGAGAATAAAGTCAGACTTGAATTCTTCTTACCTTTGGCAATGTAGACTTGCTCATATAGGCAAGACTCACATGAAAAAGCTACAACACGATGGGATTTTGAAATGTATCAATGATGAATCATTTGATAAATGTGAGTCTTATATATCTGGGAAGATGACGAAGAAAACTTTTCATAGTAATATGGAGAGGGCGTATGATCTACTTGGTCTAATTCATACTGATGTGTGTGGACCACTTAGACATGTGTCAAGGAGAGGTGCTAGCAACTTCTTAACCTATACAGATGATTTCAGCCGTTATGGTTATGTTTATTTACTTAAAAATAAACATGAGGTGTTTGAAACATTTAAGGTTTTCAAAGCAGAAGTAGAGTTGCAATTAGGAAAGAAGATCAAAGCTCTTCGATCCGATAGAGGCGGTGAATACCTAAGCCAAGAGTTTAAAGATTATTTAGCTGAGAGTGGAATTGTCTAGAATCTCACATCTCCATATACTCCACAATAAAATGGTGTATCTGAGAGAAGAAATTGTACATTGTTAGACATGGTGCGATCAATGTTTAATCTTACTACTCCTCCTTTATCTTTTTGGGATTATGCTTTAAAATCTGCAGTTCGTATTCTAAATATGGTTCCCACCAAGAAGGTTGATAACACATCATATGAGATATGGAATGGTAAAGCTCATAGCTTGTCTTATTTAAAGGTCTGGGGTTGCGAGGTGTATGTAAGATGTGACTCAGCAGATAAACTCCAACAAAGATCTGTAAAGTGTATCTTTGTAGGATACCCAAAGGAACCGATAAGTTACTACTTTTACTTTCCACCTGAAAATAAAGTAATTGTTGTTAGGTATGGAGATTTTCTTGAAAAGGATCTCATATCTCAAGAATTCATTGGGAGAGTTTATGATCTGGAAGATGATCATGTAGATTCATTACCTTCTGAAAACACTAGTGTACTTCTTGTGAACCTAATAGTCTGGGTCCTCCACCTGAAATTGAAGTTGTTCTCATTCGTAGATCTGTAAGGACTACGCGTGCTCCTGAACGTCTATGTCTTAACGTAGAAGTTGAAACTATATTAGGGGATCTTAGAGAACCTGCTAATTATAGGGCTGTCATGGTTGATCCTGAAAAGGACAAATAGCAAGTTGCAATGAATGGGGAAATGCAATCCATGAGAGATAATGAAGTCTGGATTGAAGTAGTCCTTGATCCCAATGCTAAAGTCGTTGGAAGTAAGTGGCTCTTCAAGAAGAAAACTGGCATGGATGGCAATGTACCTCGTTTGGTAGCTAAAGGCTTTACTCAAACCTATGGGGTTGACTACGAGGAGACCTTTTCTCCTGTAGAAGATATCAGAGCTATTAGGATTCTCATAGTTATAGCAGCGTACTAAGATTGTGAGATTTGGAAAATGGATATCAAAACTGCCTTCTTAAATGGTCGCCTAGATGAAGACATCTATATGGCGCAGCCTGAGAGGTTTGTGAATCCACAATTTCCAAACCGTGTATGCAAACTTCAAAGATCCATTTATAGATTGAAGCAAGCATCACGACAATGGAATAAGAGATTTGATGAAGAAATCAAAAGGTTTGGATTTGCTTAGAATCTTAATGAGCCATGTGTATACCACAAAGCTAGTGGGAGTGATGTAATTTTCCTTATCCTATATGTTGATTACATATTGATTATGGGAAAAGACATTCCAAGTTTATAAAATGTTAAGGCATATCTTGGAAAGTGTTTTTCTATGAAGGATTT
Source organism: Chrysanthemum makinoi (assembly GCA_910596185.1). Classification (NCBI taxonomy): domain Eukaryota; kingdom Viridiplantae; phylum Streptophyta; class Magnoliopsida; order Asterales; family Asteraceae; genus Chrysanthemum; species Chrysanthemum makinoi. The sequence goes on along the minus strand of OU343220.1, from coordinate 241,441,361 downwards.
AGGAGAAGCTACATACATTTTGGGAATCAAGATCCACAGAGATAGGTCAAGGCGGTTAATTGGTTTATGTCAAAGTGCTTACATTGATAAACTATTGAAGAGATTCAATATGCAAAATTTCAAGAAATGATATTTGCTAATGGAAGTAAAGTATGGCTTATGTAGCGAAATGTGTGCTTCAACACCTGCAGAGGTGGAAAGCATGAGTAAAGTTCCTTATGATTTGGCAGTAGTATCTATCATGTATGCGGTTAGATGCACAAGGGTAGACGTGACGTTCGCTCAAAATATCACCAGTCAATTTCAACAAAACCCAGGTGATCGTCATTGGACCGATGTTAAACATATTCTAAAGTATCTTAGGAATACAAAAGATGTGTTTCTAGTGTATGGTGAAAATTCAGATGTAGAACTTGATGTTATAGGTTTCTGTGATGCGTCATGGCAATGTGACAAAGATGATGCGAAGTCTTAGACGGGTTATGTCTTTGTTATAAATAAAGGAGCAGTAGAATGGAAGAGCAAGAAGCAAAGTACAGTTTCGATGTCTGCGACAGATGCTGAATACATAGCTGCTTCAGAAGCTGCAATGGAGGCTGTTTGGATTAGGAAATTCATTCCAGGGCTTGGTGTTATGCCTTCAATTGTTGGGTGAGAACGGGTCTCGTTTGTTTGTCATGACAAAACTGGGTCGTAGCATATTCTATTTCATTTTGGCAGTAATCCAGTGTGCATGAAAATGGACGAGACGAATGTCATCATGATCGGGATGAGACGACGGTGAAGATAATGTAATTTCCGTAAAGAATGGAGGTGCGTGCGAGGAGATATAGTCGATTATGTGAGGTTGGGGGATAGGTAGTAGGCTATTAAAAAATGATAAATAGGTGTGCAGAAGGTGCAAAAGGATAAAATCGTCAAAACGTGATTCAATGTTCTAATTTTAACAATATGTCACAAAGTTAAGTTAAGTTGGACATAAGTGTCATATTCTACGTTAGTTTTGTAGATTTTCATGCATATTTTGAATACTTAGTGATTAATTATGTTAGTGGTTGACTTGTGTTTTAAAATGCTTAACTTTGGTTTTGCTAAAAAAAACCACTAAAAATTGCTTTTTAGAAGGTAAAAGAAATTAGGTTTGCTGGAGAACAAAATAAAGTTCAAGTGTATTGAGGTATTTGACGAATCATAAAATCCATTAATTTTTGAATCATTTTATCCGTCATTATGTTATTTGGATTTGTTTTAGTTAAAATTCTTAGTTTCGTCTTCGACCAACATCATGCCTAATTTGACAATCCACCACCAGAGCACCATCAAGAGTCCGTACTTTAGGTGAGTATTCTTGTCATAACCACGAAAGTTGTCAAAACGCTGTTAAGATGTCCAAAGTGGCCAATATGCGTCACTTGCGATCTGACACCATCCAACAAGTGTAAAATGGATGCGTATTCCACGAACTTAGGTTCAAAGATCGAACCAACCCCGCAATAATTTTCTCAAGATTTTCAATTATATTTAACTGACTTTAACGGTGTTTCTAAAGAGAAACATAATTACGTCTATTTCAATACTCTTTTCGCGATCAAGCTAGCAACTGGCCTCTAATTTATATTCCCAACATTTTAATACAAATAAATAAAAAGAAAATCATTTTACAAGCAAAACATGAAACTCTTTTAGTTTAGTTAAACTTGTTAAAGTACCACACACATGGCCATGGGACATGTTTATGTTCTTTTACAACTCCAATTTTTACACATTAAAAAAAAATGAAAAAAAGAAAAAAACCAAAAGTCCAAAACGAGTCGAATATAAATACCACATATTCCCATCGGATTGAACATTAGGGTTTCCGTGGGATTGTGAGAGAGAGAAAAAATAAGGTAACTATCAGCCATGGGTGGAGGAAACGCTCAAAAATCAAAGATGGCTCGTGAAAAGAACTTGGAAAAAGCCAAAGCTGCTGGCAAAGGTTCATCATAAAACATGTTCTTTTTTATGATCTTGTTTTTCATCTTTGTAATAATCTGTTTTTTTTTTTCTTGTTTTTTAGGAAGTCAGCTTGAAGCCAACAAGAAAGCTATGAACATCCAGGTTTATATTATTTATATATTTGTTGGATCTGCTGCTATAGGGTTATGTTTCAATTAATTACTACCCAAGACTATGACTAATAAGTAAAATCTTGTGATTTTTGATTTAGAGAATTAGTAATTGTGTGAAGTTTTAAGTTTCATCATGGAAATTTTATTCTAGTGGCTCTATTTTTGTAGATCTGTTGGTACTTGTTTAAAGTAACTTAAGGTGGTGTTTGGGTTTGTGTTTCAAGTTGAGTATTTTTTTTTTTTTTGGAAAAATCGGTTTTGATAAGCTATTACCCAATCAGATTGTGAGTGTAAGCCGAAGTATGGTTATGTTTTTGGCTTATTGCTTAGGAAGCTATCAATGTCGGTGTGATTTGTTATTATTCATAGTTTTTAGATTGCTTCTTTAACATAGTTTGCCTATGTTTCATGTATGATAAACTACTAAGTAAACAATATATGTGATTAAGGTATAGTTTATCGAATAGTTTCATTTAGGGGGTGTTTTGTTACTATTGCAAATTGTGTATTGGTACATCGATTGTTAAGAAGTTTGGTGTGGTTGGATATATGGACATTGCATATGATTATCTACTTATTTGAGGGGTGAAATAAGCAGTTTGCGGTGCTTAAAACCTACTTGACTGGTCAGCTTCTGTGTATTTCAATAGCATTAGCACTTTCAATTTCTAAAAAGCGTTCCCAAACACTCCCCTAGTGCAGCAAAATGCTGCTGCTCAAATGTTCATATTAGTTTTGACTGGTCAGCTTCTGTGTATTTCAATAGCATTAGCACTTTTAATTTCTAAAAACCATTCCCAAACACTCCCTTAGTGCAGCAAAATGCTGCTGCTCAAATGTTCATATTAATTTTGCTGTTTGTTTGCCTAGACATCAAGCTGGTTCCATCATATTCTTATCATGTTTCGACTCCGTGAATTATTTGTCAATCTTTGCTTATAACTTGCACTTAATCTTATTGGGGCTTATGTTTGTGACTGGATTTCAGTGCAAGGTCTGCATGCAAACTTTCATCTGCACGACTTCGGAGGTGAAATGCAGGGAACATGCTGAAGCGAAGCATCCAAAATCTGACGTGCTAACTTGTTTCCCTCATTTGAAGAAATGATAACCAGATGTTTGGGAAGCCTTTATGTTTGGTTTACTGTTGTTGAATTGTGCGTGAAACAATATGTTTATAATATCAACTTCTCGTATCGCTTGTTATCATTGTCTGTTTTAAGATATTAGTAAAAAGGACCACCTGGTTCCAATGTTTAAAATAATGCATATATCTAGAACTATCGAAAAAAATATAATAATCTAAACAATTGGAGCTAAAGTGGTGCACTATAGAGTTATGGTGATTGTAATGTCTATTACTCTACTAGATTTAGCATATAACTAGTAGCCACCCAATCTGGAAGATAAAATACATTATCTTACCTGTGATTAGTTTAAACTTTGAGAAGTTGTGCTTTATATCTAAATTTTAAACAGGATGGGACTATACATCACATGAGAAATAAATATATTTAGACTGAAAAACTGTAGAATGTGTACGGTAATTAGTTTCTTTCTGCTTATGATTTGCTGTTTTTGATCACTTATTTTGAATTTGTGTGTTTCGGGGTTGCTTGTTTCACTCGATTGTTTTAACTAAGATGACCCTTAACAATTAACGTAGTCGCAAGAGAAGACAGCGTTTTATTGCAAGTCCGACGTTGTTGTGTAAGAATATTGCAAGTCCTTTGCATTGCTGGTTGTATATAGTGAGAACGAACTGTTGCATTCCCAGTTTCCGTAGCATACAAATTTCATGATTTCATCATTTTAACTTATATTTTTCTGTAAATGACTGCTTTTGGTTAAACATAACTACATAATGAATCATCATATAGAAGTCTTTGCTTCTATTTATTCGTCAAGCCTGGTTTTCATACGTTAAAGAAAAATTGAGTCATGACAGATTGTATTTAAAACTCTTAGACCGCAGTATTCTGCAGATATTGACTTTTGCTTTGATATGAAGTAATCACTTTGAAGATACAGTAAGACCAAAAAAACATATGAACGCGTTAATAGCAAAAGCTGCCTTATATCAAGCAGTATTACTTATATCTTCGGCTTGTCTAGTTTTTCTTTTTGCTTTTTTTTATGAACTCCTCACACCGGACCCGTTTTCGTGCAAGAATACCGCACAAGCATGTGGGGGTGAGCTGGTTCAAGACTGATACGTATGGATAAGATGAACTATGCCTACCAAATAAAGAGACGTTCGTCTTAAAATATTTGTGAATTACTGTAATAAAATCTATATTGGTGTCAAATATAACAAATTTATACTTTACTCAAATATAACAATGTTATTGTCATCTACACGCAAAATAACCAAAATGTTCATTCATAAATCATAATTAATGTCTCAACTACTATAATGTATTAATGTGTCTAAAGAAATTATTTTTATAAAAAAAGGTTTGCCTTTGAAAAGGATGATCTATAGGCTCCAAAAGAAATCTAAAAATTCGAACCTACTAATGAGATTATGACATATGGTAAATCCCAGTGTTTTGATCTTTAAAAATTCGCTGTTTTATTTTTCAAAATAGATTTACTGTCACAAGTTTAGGCTTTTAATACTTTTAACTACAACTATTACATGTTCAGTAACCAAAAGCACATTCAAAATTTATGTTTATGGCACTATATTTTTTCTGTTCAAATGCTACGGCGGGATTGTGTTTTGCTGATGATCTTCTATTTTGCTTTAGTCATTCCTTCCAAACTTTAGCACTTTCACGTCGTCAACTTTGTAGGAATTTTTGGTAATAACTAAAAATGTGTTATGGGACAAAAAATTACAAGTATAGCGCAATTACAGGGTGACAGTGGGACACTGGTGAATATATATACAAAAAGTATCCCTCCTGGCATTTCCTGAGAAATAATTCATTGAAAGAAAACTTTAACAAGTTCATGGATGCAAAATAACATCAAATTAAAGCTAAACAACCTTATAGGCTGTGCAACAATTTAGACTACATGCAGGATCTTGCTTGGTGATTTGTGTAGTTTCAAGGGTTCTTAGGATATTCAATAGCCGCCACACATCATTCAGACACAGAATCAGAACGCACTTTTTCATAGAGGCGATAGATGAGCGTAGATCTTGACATCTGAGTCTCTCTCCCCAGAACAGCGATGACGTCCTTGACTGAGATGGTGCGTGGCGCGCTAACATTATGAGGCACAACCTGATTCCTCAGGGATTTCCTTGCTGGACCTGTTACACATCTCAAGATTAAAAAAAGTGTTGACAACTAGAAACACCTTTCTTAATCAGAAATTGTGAACATTCGAACAACTGCTTATCTAAAGATTACGACTTCAATAAACTGAAACACATTGAAACACTATAGTAACAATACTACAATAACATCTCGTGGATAACAGAAATGCATTCAGATTTCAAGTAGCTGCAAGGTATCAAGCTTAAAGCCACATAATCAAGCTATCAATATTTGATTAAGAATACAGGATGTTATAGAGCAACAACAGCAACAAGTTTCCATTGATATTTGATACCCCAACTATGGAATTAGACTTTGACACGCATGATGAAAAGCGACTGTTTCCAGAATACAAGGCAGTTTAAGAATGCATACTATATGCACGAGGCAGTTTAAGAATGCATACATCAAGGCTATCTCTCCCCTTCGTACAAGGCATGCACGAGGCAATATGGATACTATTATGCTTAGAGGTGTTCAGTGAAGCGATGGTAGTAACTAGTAAGTTACTGAAAAAAACTATTGAGACAAGTGTGTCGGAGAATCAATTGTCTTAATGCGATAGAAAACAGCCAAGACTAATTTTAAAATTCTAATGAGAATGTGACTTAGAACAATCACTAAAGAGATAGGATGCTAACCAGGAGTGACCGTCACAGTGGCAGGAGCAGAAGTCTTCTCAGTATCTGGATTATCATTCAAAGTCCTCTCAGAAGTTGACACGGGCTTAGGCCCAACATCCACACTTGGCTGAGAAGTAGATGCTGAGTCAGCCCCACCTTCACGTTTCTGGCGTGCCTGCTCGGCCATTAGTTGCCATTTTGATAGCATGTCATCTCCTCCTACAGCTGCTCGTGCTGCCACATTGGCAGCTGTTGTCCGCATCTTATCATCTTCCTCTTTGTTTACCTTCAATTAAACAAACATTTTCACGACTTCACCAATATTTCTTAAAATGGTCACAAAGCAACTATGTATTCTCATACCTTCGATGATTTTCCACGACCATCATCACCATCACCACTACCTTCGGGCTACATTCAAAAAATTCGATCATTTCAAACCTGATTGGTATATACTCTGCATTAATAGATGTCAAACAATTCAAACCTCATCTGCTCTTTGGAGTTTTTCTACATCCGCCTGCTTCTTCTCCCATTCTTCTCGAGCTTTTTGATTCATTGACATAATTTGTTTTCGAACATCTGATGTGATAACAGTCCTGTGTCTTGGCCTCTCTAAATCTACCCTCTAAAATTTTGTTATAGACAATTAGTAAACCTATATGTGTGGAATCAAAAGTTGACTCGTGGTTTGTAAAGAATGGAATACAAAAGAGAAGATATCATATAATAACTACTTACTTGTTTTGAAACACGGATCAGGTTGCTAATCAATCCACGCAATCTTTCCTCTACACACTGGATACCAGGTTGCAAACACAAATGCATAATTTCATAAGGTTGCAATGTTGCATAAAAAATGTATGATTTCACAATTATATGTAAGATAGCTAAAAGCTCACCAGTGACAAGCACCGCTCCAAATCATTGCTTACGGTCTTTACACCACATTTTGTCACTGTTGTTTAACACTTAAAGAGTAAGTTATGCACATAGATTAGATAATATAATCACAGGATGCTGATATAAATTTAAAATCTTAACTGATTTCAGCCAATTTCTTTTGAAGTGGATTTTTCTGCAAAATCAGCCTTTCTTCTTCTTCTTGAACGACCTTTCTAGAAGCTTCTGAAACTCGACTATCTTCCTTGGCCCCGGAAAATAGTTGTTCCTCCTCTTCCTATTGAACCAGATCATCACTGAATCAATTCACTTTCTGAAACATATATGATGAAGCATATCCTAATAATGGGGAAAAAACATACCCTGAGATTCACTCCACTGACAGCAGTTACATCATTAAGTTGCTCAATACTTTGATCTGCAAACGCTCCAACTACTTTTTGTTTTTTACTGGTATTTATAAAAAAATATCATAGGTACATAAACGAATGAGTCAGTGCCAAGTCAAATTTTGTTCTGATAGAAACATTAAGAGTACAGAATTAAGCTACCTTAATGGATTAACAGGTGCTTCCAATGGTTTCTTTTGTCCAACAATTGGCTTTTTGGGGGGAGTCTTTGCAGCAGCAGCAGCAGCCGCCGCCGCCTGTAGTCAATAGCTTGATTATCATCAAACTGAACACTATTTGAATAGAAACTTTTAAAAAATCAGAATGACTACTGAAAGATGTCATTTTACCGCATTCTGGCGTTCCAGTTGAGCTGTGATGGAACCGGGCCTTGAAGACATCCCCTCAAAAGTGTCATCTTTTGAAGTTCCTGGAACTCGAGTTGCATGTTCAAGCCCATGTGGAGTTGACAGCTGGGATCTATGTTGTTGGTCATTCATTTGATCCGCAGAATTCTGATTATGCATAGATGCTTGCCAATGGCCTGAATTCTGTTGCAATGCTGGATTACCAGTGAAATGAGCGTGACCTCCCCCGTGCAATCTCTTCATGTCATTTAAAGCATGTTGACTCATGGCTTGAGTGGCCATGGCGGGATTAACTGGACCTTGCCTCATTTGTAAATCATGGCTTTGCTGTTTAGAAGGCGGTGTGGGCATGCTCATATTTGCACTAGCACTTGGGTGAAAATTACCACCAGTATTTCCATAAGTAGGAAAAGACGGTTGTGGCAAATTCATACGTTGCTGCTGTTGCTGTTGATGTTGATGTTGTTGTTGCTGCAGCTGTTGTTGATGATGATTGATAGCACTAACATTAGCATTAGATGCATGGCTAGCTTGTCCTCCATGTGAATCTGTGTGGCGTTCCAACAATCGTGGTCTTTGATCCGCTGGTAGAGCGCTTGCATCTGATGATTGAAGCGATGAAGATGTCCTTTGAGTATTTTGTCTGGCAGGAACAGGAACCTGAGCAGGATAATAAAAAGGGTTAGACGCATATCATTTTTATTTACTAGAACACATTATACCACATCTGCTCTCATAGTCTATTATAATTTATTAACTCTTTTAAACTTGGTTAAGTGCATACAAGTAAAGCAACACCAATTGCATTTTACAACACAAACTCTATAAGCAATAACCCACAATGAAATGTTAAACAGAAAATCAAGTTCTTGCACAACGAAAACAATGAGACTTGTATGTTATTTTACAAGAAAATAAAGGCCTAAGAAACATGAGTGTTCATCTTTACCTGCCCTTGTTGTAACCTGAAGACTGCCATCTTAAGCATATGATCTCCTACAAGAGTTCGCATGTGTCGCACAAATTCTTCTTTGTTAATACTATTACTCTGTAACATAGCCACTCATTGATAAAACATATATACAACACACAATAAAATTAGTTTTCAAAACAGAACAAAATTAGCAGATATAAACTATACCCTTAATCGAGCATATAGAGTCTGAAGTTGCGCAGCCCGATCTCTGTCTAGTTGTGGTTCTATAACAGGAAGCAACATGGCGAAAGGCACCTGCTTGCCAGCTGGGCGATTAGCTGCTTGTGCCGCTTGTTGATTACTACTTACTCTATGCATGTCAGGATTACGTGCCGCATTTTGAGCAGTATTCCTATCACTAGTATTCTGCGTATTCATAGCTTGAGACGCATGAGTATTATGTTGGTTGGCTTGCTCTTCTTTGGGCCGGATCGGTTCACGTGATGTTTGATTTTGTGGATGTTGAGTTTCAGAACCAGATGGTCCAATTCGTTTTACTCCTGCCACAGGCTCTTGTGTCTTTGGCTTAACTTCCTCTTCACGGGTGGAAGATTGCCATTGTTGAAAGAGTTCACTTGGAGTATGATTGGTTGCTTGAGCTAATGATGCTGCAACACGAATGCAATAATCTATCACAACTCAGCCTTCTAATGTTTTAACGATTTAAAGACTGAAAATAGTAGCTCATCTGTAGGCCTACAAACCATGGGGATGTTCAGGCACACTTATTTAAGGGGCATACCGGTTTATTGTATTTATATTACACAAATAGCTATTTTGAGCGTCTATGCAGATAAACAGCTTAAGCTTGTTAGCTCATTTAATATGTCTTTGATAAACAACTCCCATGGTTATGCTAATCTACAAATTTACCCCGTCTTTCCTCTTTGTTCTACTCACTCACTACAAGTGTTGGTCCTTTTTGGTCATTTTACTATTATCACAAGTTAATCCCGCATAAGCTTACCCACACACTATTTCTGGCGCTACATTTCAATAAACCATAACCTAAGAGCATCTGTAATGCTTTAAACATCAATGCACTTCCATATGAGCATCTAATCCCATTATACAATTTAACCTATTGATCGTTCCATTTCCCTAAAAAACGATACATAGCTTAATGAAATAAGGAATTTTCAAAATAAGGCGGAAGGTTGGTGGACCAGAATTCAACGTACATAACAACTAGACGAGTACCGTGCATAGCAATGGGATTTTATAGCGGCAGATAGTTATAGTGATATTTTGGTTACACAAAAACAGAAAGAATTCTATTTAATATCTAAGTCACGCATCCCCTAACCGAAAAACAGTCGATAACCGCAAACACGTAGACACATTACCATTGGCAGCAGTGGTTGTAACAGTATCTACACCACTACTAGTAGTAGCAACAGCAGTATTTGTAGCACTTGTTGAAGGTTGTTGAGATTCTGTTACGGAGTTAGTTACATTATTATCGCCTTCGATATCTCGATTTAGAGCAGCAGTGAATGCCTCAACATCAGCCCCTGAATGCATTGTTTCGTCCTGTTCAACAAAATTAAGTAATCAAATATAAAAATAAATAAATAAACAGTTTTATATAAAATCAGTAAGGGGATTATTGGAATGAAATGTGTAAACCCTAACCTCGTCTTCTTCGAGAAACTTCATAATAGAAGGGTCCATTAGAAACTAGGGCAGTTTTTATAAAAGGATTTAATGTAAAGTGACTGTGAAATTAGATTGCGTGTGTGAAATAAAGGCCGGGGATTGTAGACGGTGGCCGTAACTCCGACGGAGATGGTGGCTTGTTTTGTGTGTGTGTGTTTTTTCTTTTGAGAAAGGGGGTCTGGTATTTATAAAGTTTGGTTATGTGGGTAAAAAGTAAAAACAATGGTTTAACTAGGTGCACAATTGATCAAAACAAACTGAAAACCAAATCGAACCAAAAACTGAGCAGAACCGGTCCAACTCAAACCAAACCGACTATGTTCAGTTTGGTTTTACATATTGATGATTTTTGGGTTCGGTTCGAGCCAAAACCAGAAAAACAAAACTAAACCGAATAAACCAAACCGACCGACACAAAACCTAACCCAACCGAGTCACTTTGGTTTGGTTCTCGGCTCATTTCTTCTACAAAAATGGTTTCCGGTTCGGTTCGGTTTTCGTCAGTTTTGCTCAACCTAAGGTCTACGAGTAATAAACCAACCAAATTCACAACACAAACATACCCCACTTAACCAATGTTTTAAAACCCGGGTGGACTCACGCAGGTTCAACCGGTTGAACCGGGATCCGGATTGGTGACTGGGTCGAAAGTGATTCCTTTTTTTTGCTTCTTTTAGAATCAGATTGACTCGCCAGTTTTTACACGACCCAGATCAAATCAGCCTGTATATATTTTCCTTTTTTAGTTCTATAAAAACCCATTTTCTTTCATATCTTACTACATGAAATTTATTATTAGAACGTTGCTAAGGTTTATTATTGAGTATCATGCAAACAACGAGTTTATGTAAGAACATGAATAAAATGTTATGCTTTGCTTGTGTACTAATAAATGATAACAACAATTAGATTCTTGTAACATAAAAGTAGTGGTGTAATGATGATCAAGTGACTGAGTATTATTTGTTGTATAGTTTATAAACTTCATAGCAAATTATTTGTTGTCTTGCAGTTAACTACATTACTTATTTCATCGTCTTTTTCGACTTTACTAATAATGATTAATAATGCACATTTCAATGGGTAGTGAGCTATATATCAAAAAAGATAATCACTATAACATCATATTATATCTATACTATCCTGTAAAACAAAATGGTCAAAGTGAAAAGCGATAAGTCAAGAAAATAAAATGTGAAAAAAATAAAATAAAAAAAATAATGTTGAAACAATTAATTATGAGCAATTTCAACTATTAATATACATATGTTTCAAAAGGAAACTATTACTAATACACATCGAAAATCGGGTTAACGACACTTCAAACCCGACGTGTTGACGCGGGACGCTTCAAACTCGACTGGTTGATCCGGTTTAATTTGACCTTTTTTTTCGACCCAACCCGTCGGGTTGACCCGTTTTTCGACCGGTACGGTTCAACCGAACTCGGGTTGAACCGGGTTTCAAACATTATGTTTAATCCCCAAATCCTTAAACTTTTATTATTTTTCGTTTATAATACATAAACATTTTTAATCACTAAAACTATTTGCCGCTATAAAATCTTGTTGTTATGCAAGGGTACTCGTCTAGTAAATATAAATGACTTTATAAAACGCAAAAATTGGCAAAATGGAATATGTATATAACATAGACCATGGACTAAAATTGGCTGTTGGTATCGGGCAAAAAACTGGGTCAACCCGACGGTTCAACTAGTCGAACTGGTGACCCGTTGAACCGGGTTTTAAAACATCACACTTAACCACAAATATAACCTACAAAAATCAAAATCACGCACGCACAACCTCCACAACTTTGTCTATCAACCAACTTTTCAGTTCTCCAAATATGTCATGACCTACGCGTAGATTGAAGGTATGTTTTAAGGTCGACGATCTCGTTTCGACCAAAAACGCGTTTTTGGAGACGCTATTACACCCAATCTTAAAGATGAAATAAAACTGTCTTTTTTAATTAAACAATAAAACTCATTTTCATCATCATTTTTAAAATAAAATATCTAACAAATCATTAATCGTTAAATGAAACTTATACTATTGTGATAAGAATAAAATATATATTTACATCCCAACATTGTATACCTTCGACGAGCGTTTTCTTTTTTGATTTTTACGGATTGAGATATTTTACACTATGAAAAATCTTGAAAATTCACATACTTTTTTGTGTTAAACCATCCCCTAAACCCTTAAAAAAATAATTAAAACTCATCCCTATTATTAATATAATGTTTTGTAACTTAGAAATATTTTTTTGCAAAAAAGTTATACATTTAAATAAAAATAAAAAAATTGTGATTCGAGTGATTTGAGTCAACCTGAAAACCGAACTGAATTCAAATTCAGTTTTAGTTCGATTTAATACAATTTAAATTCGATTTGATTCTTGATTTTATCAAAATAATATTTAAACCTAACAAACAAAACAACCCGGTAACCAAACCAATGAACACCCTTATTTTTAATTTGGATTCAATGCATGAAGCTCCGTAATCCATTAATGTTTTACATTGGACTTGTTTAATACAGTAATTTGATTCTCGTTACATCTTTTTGCCATTTGAACACAAAACAAATCTCATGCAAGTCAACTCAATTTTAGGGTATGTTTGGCAAAATAGGCGGGGGCTAGGGCTAAAGCTGAGGCTTATATTATGCCTAAACTAGAATTTTTATTTTATAAACTTGTTTAGCAAATTAGTTTAAGTTGGAGCTTAAAATGCATTGTACATCATGCAATAAAAACTTGTATTATGAGAAAATATGCAAGATGTTAAGTTTTAATGGGTATATATGCAATTCCCCCTATAAAATTACTAAAAAAGACATATAATTAAATTAACATATGTATATATTAGATATTTTTTTTGGTAATTAAGTAATTTAACATACTATAAGCCCCAGTCTAAAAATTTTAGCCTTATTTTTTAGGTTGGGGCTTATAACTTCAAAAGCCCGAGGCTAGTAGTAAGTCTCTTGCCAAACGAGGCTTATTTTTGGGTGGGCTTATTTTTGAAATTTAAGCCCCATAAGCTTCGTATAAGCCCCTCCCAAACACACCCTTATCTCCATAATAATTTACAATTTCCACAACATGAAATGCATATATGTAAGCAGCAGTTTCTTATTTAAAGACAAAAAAGAAATGAAACAATGCCCATCATGTACTACTATGTATCATCCATTTCGATTTCTACAAATTAGCAACTAAAAAAACGTGGTCTATAATTGCTTGCATCTGGTCATTGCTGGAGGGTGAAGAGGATATATGCGGAGATGGCCTTTAAGCACTTTGTCTAACAGGAATTTGAGCAAGATAATTAAAACAACCCGAATTTTTCGCATCAAGTAAGGGCATAATTTAATTTTTATTAGCTTAAACATGATGGAAACATAATAGTCACGCAACGTAAAGTAAACTTAAGCCTAGGTTCCAACATGGCATCTGAGTCTCTCTCCCCAGAACGGCGATGACATCCTTGATTGAGATGGTGCATGGCAAGCTAACATTATGTAGCACAGCCTGATTCCTCAGGGATTTCCTTACTGGACCTGTTACACATCTCAAGATTATAAAAATGTTACCTAATGGGGTAATAACAACCTACTCTCTTTTCTATCTGTCATACTTGAATGTAAAATTTTGGAGTTCAAAACTGTCACAAGTACATATACTCCATGAAAAACCGCATCAAAAGCCGAGGGACTAATTAACACAAGAAGATTTGGCATTATGATATGAACAAATGCCAAAAGGATTGTAAATTTAGCTTATAAGAATGTTCAATTTTGTAGTCAAGGAAAGAGAAAGACAATTGATACTTTGGAAAGAACACATAAAAAAAAATCATGTACAATTTATTGCTAATTTGCAGTCAACTAGTTTGCATGATGATGAACTAAATTAAAAATCTCACGCTACAGCATCCATGTAAGAGGGGAAAAAAGCCATATTAGTGTAAGCTAACTCGGATGTTCAAGAAAAATTAAAAAGTAGTAAAAAGAGGCCACCTTAAAAACATATGCTACATTATACTATATTGCAATACTGATACATTTAATCATTGTTTGCCTTTCAGGGGGGAGGGGGAAAAAAAAACAAAACTAACCTCTGAGCTTGGCAGGCTTACATAACATAAATTCAACAAGCTTAGGAATTTCATAAACTCTTAAAAGTATTTGACTAGTAAACTGGCCAGGTTTTTTGCCTAGGCAATAGCCACTCAGTCCTCTAATGGCCTGCAACTAGAAGTCTAGGACTGCAAATAGTGCTATGATACCCATTTAATAAAAGTCTACAAAAGGCTGCTTGGGCCTTGGTGAGGAGGAGTTGAAGAAGGTTAAACAATATACAAACAGGTCTGAAATGGTTGTAAAGACGAGTACTTACTAAAAAAGATGCAAGCAATACAAGAAGAGATAAGAGAGTGTTAGACCATAGGCATTGGCCTGATTTAATTAGCTAGGGTTTAATAATTGAGAAACCATAATTTCCAAAATAGTCATGGATAAACAAAATCACCCCGTTTCTAGCCTTCTAGGGCTATGGAAGAGAACTGGCCGGCCTTTCAAAAAAGAGCTAACCATTATGTTTCATTTTACCATCTCTTAAGATTTAGTATATAGTATTGAGTCATATCAAATAGTAGGGAATCCCGCTGAGGATTCATGCCAAAAACAAGAACACAGTGATGAAGAATTTGATAATGACACTTTTCAGTAAGATAATGCTAAGCAAAGACCAAAACTTAATTGAATCACATGTTTCAGATAAGCAAAACTAAAACACGATGCTGAGTATATATAATCTGTTGGGAAATATAAGATTCGCACAATGAAATACTTTTGAGGGTTCAAATGGGAGGTGATTTGTACGCCACCATTTTGATGTATATACTTTGTGATGTAAACATGAATATTGATGGTGTAGTACAAATCAACCCCCTATCTAGATGACACAGATAGTAAGGTATAGAGACACAGGATTAGAGTATAAACATGAGCAGAGCTCTCTCTTCTGAAAGCTTGCAAATACTGTTGGACTCTATTGTCATCCAGTGTGACTCACTAGGCTAATTTCCTATCTGTATGACTCACTAGGCTAATTTCCGACAAAAAAACCAATCAATTTCATAACAGCTGCAATAAAACTCATGATCGAAGTGCAAAACTATTGAGACAAGTGTGTTGGAGAATCAATTGTCTTTATGCGGTAGAAAACAGCCAAGACAAATTTTTAAATTCTTATGAGAATGTGGCTCAAAAAGAGCAAGGTTGGATCAAGTGGTTAACACCCTTGCCTCTGGAGACAGAGGTCAAGGGTTCGATCCTCACCCCTTGCAAGGCCGGAGGTCCTTTTCTACCTTTGGTAGAACCGGAAGCAGCCTCTCTACCTTAGGTAGGGTATGGCTGTCTATGTCTTAACCTCCCCATACACCGTGGAAGACGGTATTTGGACCCATAACCCGTGGAAGACGGTATTGGGAGTTACTTTACTTTTTATGAGAATGTGGCTTAGAACAATCACTATAGAGATAGAATACTAACCAGGAGTGAAAGTCACAGTGGCAGGAGCAAAAGTCTTCTCAGTATCTTGATTATCATTCAAAGTCCTCTCAGAAGTTGACACGGGCTTAGGCCCAGATGCCGAGTCAGACCCACCTTCACGTTTCTGGCGTGCCTGCTCGGCCATTAGTTGCCATTTTGATAGCATGTCATCTCCACCTACAGCTGCTCGTGCTGCCACATTGGCAGCTGTAGTCCGCATCTTATCATCTTTCTCTTTGTTTACCTTCAATTAAACAAACATTTTCACGACTTCACCAATATAAGTTAAAATGGTCACAAAGCAACTATGTATTCTCATACCTTCGATGATTTTCCATGACCATCATCACCAACACCACTACCTTCAGGCTACATTCAAAAAATTCGATCATTTCAAACCTCATTGGTATATACTCTGCATTAACAGATATCAAACAATTCAACCTCATCTGCTCTTTGGAGTTTTTCTACATCCGCTTGCTTCTTCTCCCATTCTTCTATAGCTTTTTGATTCATTGACATAATTTGTTTTCGAACATCTGATGTGATAACAGTCCTGTGTCTTGGCCTCTCTAAATCTACCCTCTAAAATTTTGTAATAGACAATTAGTAAACCTATATGTGTGGAATAAAAAGTTGACTCATGGTTTGTAAAGAAACGGAATACAAAAGAGAAGATATCATATAATAACTACTTACTTGTTTTGAAACACGGATCAGGTTGCTAATCAATTCACGCAATCTTTCCTCTACACACTGGATACCAGGTTGCATAAACAAATGCATGATTTCATAAGGTTGCAATGTTGCATAAAAAATGTATGATTTCACAATTATACGTAAGATAGCTAAAAGCTCACCAGTGACAAGCATCGCTCCAAATCATTGCTTACGGTCTTTACACCACATTTTACCACTGTTTTTTAACACTTAAAGAGTAAGTTATGCACATAGATCGAAAAATAATCACAGGATGCCGATATAAATTTAAAATCTTAACTGATTTCAGCCAATTTCTTTTGAAGTGGATTTTTCTGCAAAATCAGCCTTTCTTCTTCTTCTTGAATGACCTTTCTAGAAGCTTCTGAAACTCGACTATCTTCCTTGGCCCCAGAAAATAGCTGTTCCTCCTCTTCCTATTGAACCAGATCATCACTGAATCAATTCACTAACATTCATGAAACATATATGATGCAGCATCCAAATAATGAGGAAATAACATACCCTGAGATTCACTCCACTGACAGCAGTTACATCATTAAGTTGCTCAATACTTTGATCCGCATACGCTCCAACTACTTTTGTTTTTTTTACTTGTATTTTATAAAAAAAAATATCATAGGTACATAAACGAATGAGTCAGTGCAAAGCCAAATTTTGTTCTGATAGAAACATTAAGAGTACAGAAATTGAGCTACCTTGATGGATTAACAGGTGCTTCCAATGGTTTCTTTTGTCCAACAATTGGCTTTTTAGGGGGAGTCTTTGCATTACCTCCAGACGCCAATGAAGAGTTTGCTGCAGCAGCAGCAGCAGCCTGTAGTCAATAGCTTGATTATTATCAAACTGAACGCTATTTGCAAAAAGGGATTTAAATAATAAGAATGACTACTGAAATATGTCATTACCGCATTCTGTCGTTCCATTCGAGTTGTGATGGAACCGAGCCTTGAAGACATCGCCTCAAAAGTGTCATCTTTTGAAGATCCTGGACCTCGAGTTGCATGTGCAAGCACATGTGGTGTTGACAGCTGGGATCTATGTTGTTGGTCATTCATTTGATCCGCAGAATCTGATTTTGCATAGGGATTCGATGGCATAAGACCTTGATCTTTATGCATAGATGCTTGCCAATAGCCTGAATTCTGTTGCAATGCTGAATTACTAGTGAAATGAGTGTGACCTCCCCCGTGCAATCTCTTCATGTCATTTAAAGCATGTTGGCTCATGGCTTGAGTGGCCATGGCGGGATTAACTGGACCTTGCCTCATTTGTAAATCATGGCTTTTCTGTTTAGAAGGCGGCGTGGGCATGCTCATATTTGCGCTAGCACTTGGGTGAAAAGAACCACCAGTATTTTAGTAGGAAAGGACTTGTTGTAATTCATACGTTGTTGCTGTTGATGTTGTTGCTGTTGATGTTGTTGCTGCAGCTGTTGTTGATGATTGATAGCACTAACATTAGCATTAGATGGTTCAGTTCGATTTGCTACCGTCACAGGCTCTTGTGTCAGTGGCTTAACTTCCTCTTCACGGGTGGAAGATTTCCACTTTTGAAAGAGTTCACTTGGAGTATGATTGGTTACTTGAGCTAAAGATGCTGCAATATGAATGCAATAATATCACAACAAAACCTTTAAAGTTTCAACGATTTAAGGACTGAAAGTAGTAGCTCATCTGTAGGCCTACAAACTATGGGGATGTTCGGGCACACTTATTTAAGGGGCATACCGGTTTATTGTATTTCTATTACACAAATAGCTATTTTGTTTGTCTATGCAGATAAACAGCTTAAGCTTGTTAGCTCATCTAATATGTCTTTGATAAACTACTCCCATGGTTATGCTTATCTACAGAGCTTCTAGCACTGCGTTTTAGTAAAGCATACTAATTAATTTGTAAAAACATAGAATAGCTATGTAAATAACCTAAGAGCATCTGTAATGCTTTAAACATCAATGCACTTCCATATCAACATCTAATCCCATTATACAATTTAACCTGTTGATCGTTCCATTTCCCAAAAACTATACATAGCTTAACGAAATAAGAAATTACAGTATTAATGTAAGGCGGAAGGTTGGTGAACTAGAGCTCAACGTACATAACAATGATACAAAAAATTACATTTATGCCCATAATGGGTAACTTTTAAATAACTAATAATCTTATTTTGATAAGTCATAGACTAATAATACAAATGGTGTGATATCGTACATTAAGTTGTTGTGATAAAATTCCCGGCAAGGCGTCGTGCAATTGAACCACAATTCAAGGTTAGTTTTCACAAAGCTATATACAATAAGTATCGCGTCACAAACAGTGGACTATCGCAAACACGTATACACATTACCATTGGCAGCAGTAGAAACAGCAGTGTTTGTAGTAGTTGTAGAAGGTTGTTGAGATTCTGTTACATTATTATTATTATTATTATTATTATTATTATTATTATTATTATTATTATTATTATCGCCTTCGATATCTCGGTTTAGGGCAGCAGTAAATGCCTCAACATCAGCCCCTGAATGCATTGTTTCATCCTGTTCAACAAAATTAATTAATCAAATTTATAAATAAATAAATAGCTTTATACTCAGGAGATTAAATGTGTAACCCTAACCTCGTCTTCTTCGAGAAACTTCATTATAGAAGGATCCATTAGAAACTAGGGCAGTTTTTATAAGAGGATGTAATGTAAAGGCCTGGGATTGAAGACGGTGGCCGGAATTGCTACGGAGATGGTGGGTGGTTTTGTTTGTTTTGTGTGTGTGTTATTTTTTGACAAAGAGGGTCTGGTATTTATAGTGTTTGGTTATGTGGGTAAAAACAATGGTTTGAGTGTTTGACACCAAACCGGGTCGAAAGGCAAGCCGAACTGATCCAATCGAAATCGAACCGGCCATATTCGGTTCGGTGTATATATGTTATTTTCGGCTTCGGTTCAAACCAAAATTAAAAAAAATACACCTAAACCGTTTAAATCAAAGCAAACTAACCGACAGAAAATCGAAACTGACAGAGTCACTTCTGTTTTTTGGTTCATGTCTTCAACAAAATCAATGTTCGGTCGGGTCGTTTTGACCGATGCTCAACTATAAGGTGTAATATGAAACATACCAAGTGAGTTCTCCACATCTATGTCAACCAAATATAACCTACAAAAAACAAAATCATACAACCACAACTATGTCAAACAACCAACTCAGTTCTCCAAATATGCCATGACTGACGCTGAGTCGGGGTATGTTTTAAGGTTGACGCATCTTAAGTGACCAAAAACGCGTCCTTTGGGACGTTATTACACCTAATCTTAAAGAGGGGTGCGATAAGTAATAAAGATAAATAACTCTGTATTTTCTAATTAAACAATAAAACTTATTTTCATTTTCATTTTCAAAAATAAAATATCTCGCAATTTGTTAATTGTTGATGAAACTAATTATACGACAAGAGTAAAATTATACTATATCTACACAATTTCAATATTGTATACTTTCGAAGAACTTATTTTTTTGTTGTTTGTGGGTTGCGATATTTTACACTATAAATGAAAAATCTTGAGAATTTACATACTTTTTCAACGTATAACTTTTATTTGAATGAATTAAATAATTACAACGGAATACAGCAAAGCTAATATAATCCTAATTGACTGAGAATGTGTGATAATTTACTCACTGACACAAACAAGTACTAGAAATTAAATATTTATGTATGAACTTGATTTCTTGATGGGTAAGAAATAAGTTCAAAGAAAAGTAAAAGATATTTGAGTTTAATGCAAGAGGTAAATATATACTTCTTGAAACATTATCTTTTAGAGCAGTCTCAACTGGTGAGCGGTTTGAACCGCACGGAACCGAACTGAAACCGCGAGAACCGAACCAAAATGGATTTTCAAGGAACCGAGAACCGACCGACTAACATGCATCGTTCCGTTCCGGTTTTTCGGTTTCGGTTCCTCTCGGGTCTAACCGATTGGAACCGAAATTTGTAAATAAGAAGGTGAGAACGAGGATAAATGGTGTTCGTCTTTGTGGCCAAATGGTGTAAAGAGATCAACATGCAAAAGGAGTATTTATTATGAGAGTGTGTGCATGCAAATGTTTAAGTTATTGCATATATTTATATTATGGTTTTTTGTTTATTGTTAGAGCGGTTTGGTTGTTTTGTTTTATTCGCATGTGTAATTCTTGTGATTCATGCAATGTATTTATGTATACATACTTATTAATTAATGAACTATATATGATTTAATATGGATCCATGCTATCTAAGCCATAATTAGAGCGCCGTAATTAAAGAGCAAGGTAAAAAAAATTGAAAATAGTTAATGTTGGCCGGTTCTTCGTTCCGGATCAACCCAACCGAACCGAATTGGAAAATTGAAGAACGAGAACCGAACCGCGGTTCTAAAAATCGTTCGGGCGGGACTGCCGGTTCGGCTTTGCCCATTAGGTTCTCGGTATATATGCTCACCCCTAGTCTCAACGTTAACGCCGGAACCGCGTTATTGGGCTAAGCTCCATTAACCGGCGTAAGCCGCGACCTCGTTATAGTCCGTCGGCGTTAAAGCGGGCGATTTGGCCGGCTAACCATGCAAACGGACGTTAACCACAATTAAAAAATCTCCCCTAACGGCTAGTTACGTGGGGTTTAAAAAAATTTACATTTTAGCCCCTAACGGCTAGTTTATAAAAAAAAATCAAAAACATTTCCTTACCACTATAAATACCTAACTAAAACAACATTTTTTTTCACACTTCCACTACTCAATCCTCTCAATCTTATATTTCCAATTATGAAGAAAATGTCGAGAGGCAACAACGATGATACATTCTTCAATCTTCTCGGTGGTGGGTGGAATACCTCAAACCCGAGTTCATCATCAAACCGAACGCGGTTCATCTTCAAACCCCAACGCCTCTTTTCCCAACCCACTAGGCTTGTCGAGCCAAGAAATGTACCTACAACATCACACAATATCTGTATTGGCAACAAAGTCAACAAAGCACCTTAAACACCAACTTTCAAAATCTACAATTCTCACAACACTCACAACATTCACAAACCGAACACATGATGTTCCTGAAACACCCACGTCTCTTCCAAAAAAATCCAAAGGTCGTGTTAAACGAAAGTTCAAAAAATCCAAAGACCCCGAGCCCGAACCAATCGATGATGATGAAGAAGAATTCGCTATTGGGGGTTGGCAACCAGCAGAGGAAGAATTAACTTGCTAGGTGTTATATAGTTGTTACGGAGGATCCGAAAGTCGGGCGTGCACAACCCAAAGATACGTTTTGGTATCGGGTCACAAATGAGTTCAATAGACTCAAATTTCAACGACGCAACAAGGATATGATGTCAAGCAAGTGGAAAACGTTGAACCACCGTTGCACAAAGTTCAACAGATTTTACAAACGCGCAACGGGAACGAAGCGGGAAAAGTGAGATGGATGTCATGAAACGGGCGAAGAAAATGTATCGTGAGGAGCACAAAGCAGACCGTTTGCTTTCTCGATGAAGCTTGAGAGGTTTTGCGTAACCATAAGAAATGGGACACGGATCCGTTGATATAACCGGCGATGTCCCAAGCCAAACAAACGAGGCTTTGTTTGGTCATGATGAACAACCACGCCCCATGGGAAAAAAATGTGCTTCCAAGAAAGCAAGATACAAGAGCACGATTCTCTGGGGAGCGAGCACCGAGGAACGAGCTCGCAAGTCATTTCACTGAAACTATTGCAAACGAGTATCGTATCAAACGTGAAACGCCCAAGCGGCGGATCGCCCAACAAGTCAAAGATGAAACAATAACAAGGTTGGAAGTGATAAAGTTTTTGATGGTTGATACTGAAGGCAAAGATCCAAATGTCGTGGCTTGGATCAATGATGAAAAAGAACAAATAAAAAATATAACTTGCAATCTCGTTACTAGATTGTATTCTCGTCATTTCCTTTATGTTGTAACGTTTAATTTTCAGTGTCTTTTTTTTTATTTCGGTGTAATTTTTTTTTTTCGTATTGTAATATGTTTTCAAATTAATGATATGTTTTTTAATAAATGAAGTGTTTGTTTTAGTTTATGGGTTGAAATTGAAAATATCAAATGTTAAAGTTTAACTTGATGTTATGGTTGTGAGTGTTTTTTGGGTGAGTTAAGGTGAAATGTTAAAGCTGATGTGGCTACTGATGTGACACAATGTTAAAGTTTAACACAAGTTATGAATGGGAGTGCTCTTATAAGCTAGATTCAATGTTGATATCGCTAAAAGGACATGCCATTTTCGTTGACGAGATAAAAGTACTTTTCATTGAATGATTCTATTATTAGAATGTGTCCAATCCACTTTTAGTTAACAACGTTACTATGTATTTTATTGCAATTCTTTTTGCTTTGCACTTATCATCCCAAGATAAGTCTGACTAAATATCTTTGGATACTTGCATATTTTTTCAAATATCCAATCTCTGATTTTTTTTTTTAATTTATTATTTTTTTAATGCTGAAGAAATTAAAAGGAGTCAGAAATTTATTGTCAACACTCTAATTCCATTCTAGCTCTTTATATTTAGATCTATTCTGAATCCAAAAAAACGATGTAGCTTTTATAAATTCTCCGTTCTTGATGTAATTCTGTTGTTGGCCCAGGGTCCTTGTTTTGAGGACCGTCCTCGCTTTTGAATGAAATTTATCTTTAAAAAAAACACTCTAATTCCATCATCTCTTTGTGTGTTTAAGACTTTAACTACGGAGGCCGCTTCAATAAGTGAAAGTATTTATAGAACATATTTAAGAGCACAAGGTGCCATGACAAACTCAAATTACTCATTCGGGCCCACGAGTGCACATCACTATAACAAACTTTCACAACTAACCTCCCTTCACTCATAACTAACCTCAACTTACTCATTTAGGGCCCACCACTTACAACTTTTTTTTATTCAAATTTCCAAATAAACTAAATTCATTTAAATAAAAATAAAAATACAATACAACACAATAAAAACATACGAAACGTAAAATAAAGATACGGTAAAAAAACATACGCACTTTCAAATTTAAACATACAAAACGTATTAGTTTTACACTTTTGAATAAAAAAAATCAAAACACCCCCTTCTTTTTTAAACGGTACAGTTTGAGCGGGATAACCAAATTCAAAATTCAAATACGAGCGGGATAGTTTGGTTTCAAATTGGAGCGGGATGATTCAAATTCAAATTCAAATTCAAATTTAAAATCAAATTTGCCTATATATACAACTCCACCAGAGTTGTTTATCACACACAACTCACACAATGATTATCAACAATGTCTCGAGACTTCTCAACAATTTCAGTCCACAACAAGTGCCGGAAACTACCTTACCACTAGAAGATGAAGTTTATCACACTCCACCATTAGATGTCTTTCCGGTATTCCAACCGTAAAATGTATTTGTAAACACTCCACCTATTAACACGCCACCGTTAACACTCCACCGTAGACCTCCAATACAATCCGTTTGGGTTTAGTGAGGAGTATCTTCGTGAACTTGAGCAGGACGAGGCAAATCTTAGAGAGATACGAAAACGGAAACGCGAGAAAGTTCGCTGGAACAGGAAGCCGGATGCAGAATATCTAGGAGAACTGGTTTGACATCATGGAAGGAAAGTATGATGCTGGCAAGTTTAGATCCTTTCGAGTGAGGAGGGTTATAACTAAGATGATTCGTATTCTTAATTTGTAATTTTATTTTCATCAATTTCGTGGTTGTTTGTATTAAACGTATTTGTGTATTTGTTGTTTTCACTTTAATTTTTAATTAATTCGTGTTTTAACTTAAATGTTTAATGTAATTTGTGTGTTAAATTTTATATTTTTATATGTTTTGTTTTTAAACTTTTGAATATGTATGTATTTTAGACAGAGAGAGAGAAAAAAAAAAAAAAAAAAAACAAAAAAAAAAAGCGTACAAATTGAACCCTTACCATGCAGACGACGAAGGCTACTATGACGAACGACGAGGACCCACCGATGTCACGGCGAGCCACAATAGCGAGGGGCACCGGATGCTCTAAAGATGACTTTCTAAGTTCCTTAACTGGAGGACTCTTTCTACCTTTAGGATATTTTTATATTTTCTAGTAAAAGAACATTGGGCCACATTTGTATTTCTAATTTGTAGTGACTTTTTTAATCAATGACGTATTTCTAATTTAATAACTTTTTTTAATTTGGATCCACTGCATGAAGCTCAGTAATCCACTAAAATTTACACAGGACTTGTTTGCTAAAGTAATTCGATTCTCGTAGCATCTTTTTGCCATTTGAACACAAAACAAATCTCATGCAAGTCAACTCCATTAAATCTCCACAACAATTTACAATTTCCACAACATGAAATGCAAATATGTAAGCAGCAGCTTTTTATAGCGTTAACACAAAAAAGAAATGAAACAATGCCCATCAGGTACTACTATGTATCATCCATTTCGAGACAAGTTTCTACAAATTAGCAACTAAAAAAAGGTGGTCTTTAATCCGCTGACAGACTGCTTGCATCTGGTCATTGATGGAGTGGTGAAGAGGATATATGCGGAGATGGCCTTTAAGCACTTTGTCTATCACGAATTTGAGAAAGATAATTAAAACCCGAATTTATCGCATAAGGGCATATTTTTACTATAACTTAAACATGATGGAAACATAATAGTCACGCAACGGAAAGTAAACTTAAACCTAGGTCCCATCATGGCGGGTTACAACTTACAAGGCATTACTCTACATCGTTTCTAAAGAAAATACTACAAAGTACTTAAAGCATACGACAAGTCTTCACCCTCAATTTATTCATAAGTACAACTAAACCGTCTTGCATCCATAGCACGTACTTAACCTGAGATATAACCATAATAATTAGCTATAAATTAAGCTAAGTGAGACATGGGTTATGAGCATCATTTTAAAGTAAGACATCGAAGTACATACATTATCATTCCTCGGGAGAACATCATACAATAAACATTGGTCATATATAAACCACATTCATTCCGGTAAAATGTTATATAAACATACCGCATAATCCATTCTGCACATAATGAGATCTCATGCAATTTCAACCCAATGACGCTAAATTCATAAAACAAACAGCTCATATAGACTCACTATTATAGTGCTAAAATGGCTTGGCCCGTGTCTACCTAATGGGTCTTATTCGCGATATAGATGGACAGAGGTAGACTAGGAGTGAAGTTTAATCAAAGGTGAGGTTGGATATGTTCAAAACTCATATATTAGTATAGATATAGGTATGGATAACACCTAAAAATACATTAAGAAAGTACTTGTGTTTACCTCGCCCTTGTTGTAACTTATCAAGCGCCATCCTAGGGTATGATCTCCACTAGATTTCTCATCTGTCGGATACATTCTTAGTTGTTAATGCTTTTGTTCTGTAAATAATAATAACATAGCCACTCATTAACTAAAGCATACAATGAGTAGATGTAAACTATACCCTTAGTTGAGCAAATAGAACCTGGAGTTGCACATAGCGGTCTTGATCAAGTTGTGGTTCTAGAACTTGAAGCAACGGGGGCAATTAAATGTATTAGATTTCAGAAAAAGATGAATTAACATTTAAGATTTACAAAGAGATGAAATAAAATGACTTGATGTATATATGCGAAAGAATGTGATAACCTAATTTGTCTGCGTTTCCCATGTCAGCATCTAATCCTATTATACAACTGAACCTATATTGATCTTTGCAGTCCATCAAATCAGACCACACACAGTTCAACAAAATAAGAATATTATTGTACAAACTAAAGGAGAAGATTGGTGGACTATAGTTCAATATACATATCAATACTGCTGAAAATTTGCATTTATGCTCATAGAATATCAGATAGCACCTAATAACCCTATATTGATCAATCATATAAGGATATGGAAGAAGAAAAGCTACCCTTTCCCATTTTCTCTCAATAAACAAGCAAAAAGTGTGAGTAAAACATACACTACAAGAAGAAAGGTATTAGCTGACACACAAAAAGTGTCAGGATATGTACAAAAAATTGTCAGGAAAGATAAATTAGCTTCTCCTTCACATATCATAAGTGACAATGAAGTTCCAACGGTAAAGATATATGGTGACACAACTTCCTGACACATAATGTGCCTATAAGTGACAGCAAAAGTTCAGATATTTGTCTACACAAGGGTTGTGTCAGTATATACACTAACATACTTTTACATAGCATAGCGAAATTCAAAACTTCCAATACCATAATATCATACAGGATTTGAACTTCCAGACAGAAATTAGAACCGTAAATTAGAACTTCCAATACCAAAATATCATACAAAATCAGTACTTTAAAAGGCTGATTATCCAGAATCATTATACATAATCAGAGCTTTAGAAGGTTGATTATCCATAAGTCATAATCCAACATTAAATGTACTTAATACCAAATTTTGTTATGTAGTACAAGTAAAATGAGATAGTCAATCCAACTTTAGAAGGCTGGTTTGCTTGAATACTCTATCATCATTTTTCTCATCATTTCGTAGTCAAACCAACAAAGGATCATAGATGTAACCAAATGGGACATGCTTTAACTGCTATCAAATGGGTACTGATTATTCCTCAAAGCTTATACACAACCCAATGTTCTTTGGGGACAGATATACTATTTTATGAATTTTCCGGTTTAACACTATTCTAAGTCTACTAGCAAATATACAATTTTTAATTTTTATTTATTTTTTCTCAAGCTAAAATAAACTAAAACAGTCTTCAAAAGACTGCAAAAACCTCATAAAACAGTTAAGACTATGCTCAACCCAACTACTTTAACCTTTGAAAAAGATGATCAAACGATTTTTGATTTTTTCCTGCTTTGCACACTTCGGACCCACTACCTAATATTCTATTTTTATTTTTATAATTTTTGAAACATGAAAAAATCTAGAAAATACCCTATGAAAAGTGACAAACATAACTGATTTTTCACTTATTAACCTTTTTGACTTTTTGTAAACCGACTTTGCAAAAACTTTGAACTATTTACATCTTTTTAACAATGATTTATTAACTGCAACTAAAGCATCTCTCAATCCAAGTATCAAGAATCACAACCAACAACAAGCCTTTCTTACTTCACTCATCAAAGAAATCCCCAATATAAATATGATCGTTGAACTCTAGTAGCACCATCTAGGCATATATGCAATAGATATTGTCTTGTATAAATTCGAAAAGTAGAAAAAAAATGCAATATATTTGAATATTTTTCCAAATACATACCTGTAAATTGAATAACATTGACGACTTGCACCAGATGTTCGATTCTTTGGATGAGGAATCGCACGCATCTAGGATTCTTTGGATGAGGGCTTGGGCGCTTGCTCTTGAATTCTTTGTATGAGGACTTGTAGCAGTTGATCTTGAATTCTTTGGATGATGAGTTGCACAGCCAGATCTTGCATTTTGTGGATTTTGTGAGATGTTATCACGAACACCGCATGCATCATCTTCCTAATAAAGAGATAAGAAAAAAGTTATTATGATAAAATAAAAACACATTTTTACACATTCACATACAGTTTAAATAACAATCAACAAAGTGTCGTTACCTCCATGTTAGCGCGACTTATGATAGTGGACAAATTCGTGTATATGCTCTTTAACAGCAGCAACCAAAGTCATAAAATCCTCACGGAGACCTTTCACTTGAGCCTTTAGTAGAGGAACTTGAGGATCCTCAACCCTTCTTCTTTACAAACGAGAACTTTCCACACAACTAACATTACCTCCTTTTTCGTGTCCTTTGGCTTTAGATAAATCATCATCAATCCAGAAAGGAGACCCATCTTTCCTTGTCACTTTAGCAGTGCTAGATTCACCCATGGTTTTTGTGGAAAACTAGAAGGGGGGGGGGGGTTGAATAGTTTTACCAATTTAAAAACTTCCTTTTAAATATTTAGATCGACTTATGTCAATCTATTTGGTTGTTTATGTTGGACGTTAATAGATAGATATATAAACGTGTAATGAAAGATAAAGAGTAAGAAGCACATCACCACGACACAAGTTATTTATAGTGGTTCGGCTACAAGGACACCTTCCTTGCCCTACTCCACCCCCAGTCACCTACCGAGTTCGCAGTAGCACTACACCAATCTCCTTATGGCGGAGAAGCCTTCACAACGCCGCTTAACCTTTTTCCCACAAAGCTAAATACCGAGTTCTTTCACACCAAGGCAAACCACACCTAACACAACGTCGCCTACCCTTTATACGATGCTAGGCTAACCACCGAGTTCTTTCACACCAAGGAGAACTAATCCTATCACAACGTCTCCTACCCTTTATTAAGTACTAGGCTAAGCACCTAGTTCCATTACTATAGAGGAACTACTACCCTTCACAACACAACACCTAATATCAAGGAGATCAACTCCTTGTTACACCATCATCAAGGATATCACCATCCTTGGAAATAAATAATACTTATATGTATAACGATGCACCTCATCGATTATACAACCTACACATTCTTCCCATATGTGACTTGATTTGATTCTTCGGCATCCTTCACTAATGCCTTTGACACAACGCTTGGCACCCTTCACTAATGTCTTCGTCTTGACACCTTTAGCATTCTTCACTCATGCTTTGACACGAATGATGAGCACCTTTCACTAATGCTTTCATCTTGACACTTTCGCATTCTTCACTAATGCCTTCAACCCAACATCTATGGAGAAAGGAAGAACTATCAACAAGAGAACAGTTGTCTTGATGATGACGAAGCATGGCAACTCATGGACTTGAGCTTGCTCAAGAAGTGGTGATCTCGCCTTTAAGAGGAACCTAGAAGATCACACAAAACAAAAAGACAATCTACATAGATCACTTAGATATGAGGTTAGAGGGTTAGAATACTTGGGGAAGTATGTGTGTAAAGTAATGAGTAGAAAGGAAGAAATGACTCTCTATTTATAGAGAAAATTTCATCGTTCCCGGATCCCACGGATCCCTTCCACTTGGGATCCGGCTAGCACAAAGCTAGGGATCCGTGGAACGCTCCTCCTTGCCCATGGGTATTTTGGTTATGGGTCATGGGTTATGGGTTGATCCATGGTTTTCTTTCTATATACAATGAACTTGGTTAAGTGGCATATATAAAACCATGGGTTATGGGTCAATACCATTTGCTAGTTTTACCCATTTAGTATATACTTGTTTTTACCCATTTAGTATATACTTGTGTTTTACCCATTTTAGTATACTTAGTTTAAGTATATACTAACCCAATATGTAAACACTAGTTGTTGTACATATGTATCTAAATCATAAAATCACTTATACTTGTTTTAGTGTTTTATGTGAAAACGTAAATGTGTTAGGAAACTATTAACTCAAACTATTTACGGATTCTATTTGTTTCGTTAAAATGATTTTACGTTTGTTATCGACAAAACATTAGAAGAACGAAAAATATAAATAAACGCGGCTTATTTGTATTAACAATCTCCCCCCTTTTTGTTGATGACAAAACATAAAATTATTTTAAGAAAAACTAAAATTCGTAGCGAGTTTAAATTAGTAGTTTTTACTTTCTCTCCTTGTCGAAACAAAAATTGTTAAAATAAACTAACACAATTTTTATAAGAAAAGATATGTAAAAATATAAAGAGAGCAAGTGACGGGAATGGTACTCGTCTTAACTCCCCCTTGACGAGTCCATCCTTTAAAAGGGGCCAAGGACATGACGTAAAATAAACTAATTGTGTTTGCAATTTTGTTTGCAAATGGTTCGTCTAGTGACTAAAAACGCACTCCCCTGAAGATTGCAAAGTTGCAATGAGGTGTCATGGAGTATAGTCCAAACATCAGATTTAAGTTGCAAATGTTTTTGCAATATCGTTTGACACAAAGCTCTCCTAGCTTTATGGTGTCAAAATCTTCATATGTATTTTGAAAATCTACAAAGTAAAGGTTAGAAAACAAGAGTATAGTGCAAAATTTCCTGCAAATAAAACTCAAGTTAGTAGAAATTTGTGTTTCTGTACCACGGTTCCCTTCTTGGAGGGATCCGTCTAGGTATTTTGGAGGGATCCGGCTGTCTGTTGACAGTTTCTTCAGCAATGAGAGTGTTTCAATCAATGCTAACAAATATGTGAGGTAGTATATGATATATCAAGCACAACACATAAAGCACATAACAACTATGGCATATAAATATTCATTCAATAAAAACAAGAGATAATCAACCAAATCTCTAAAACTAAGAGAATGAACTATTCATACAAGCGCTACTAATGCTAATGAGTTATCCAAGCTTTAGATTCAACTAAAAGCTTAATGATGAACAAGGATGAGATGAGTTTTCCTAAACATTCTAAGTTTGAGCTTGTGACTATGATGCTCATTGTAGTTTAGGATTGTTGACCTCTTCAAACGCTCGAGAATGTGATAAAACATGAAAGCTGCTCTTCACGTAGTTCATGTATCAATCTTTCAACATGTTTACAATGATAGCAATCCTTGTCATGGTTTTGGATTTCTTGAAGTGGAAGTTCAAGTGAAGTGGATTGAGGATCTTCAAATGAAGGAGGAATTGGTGGAGGCTCATTAAGTGATGGCTCTACAATGTTTGAGGTGGAGGTAAAGAAGCATCAACTTCCATGTGGTCGGGTGGTTGCCTTTGATGTCTTCTCATAATCCAAAATAGACTATTGGGGGGAATGAGAGAGTTTGCTATTGGAGCAAGTGTTGATTCAACACTTTGATTTTGTTGCTCAATATTTTCAAGTGAATTTGTTGGTAATGGTGAAAGGTGAGATGGCCAAGAAGGTAAATCTTCTACATTGTGAGAATGTGGAGATGATTGTGAGGTGGCTCTAGGCAGTGATGATGTTGGTTGAGTTGTGGAGGGTATGTTTGGTATAGTAGAGTTTGGTGATGAAATCCTAGTGGGAATACTCTTCTTGGGGATTAGTTTGATTGGTTTCCTTGGTGTAGGGGAAATCCTAGCATTGGTGGACTTAACCGAAGATGATTCGGTTGAGGAAACTTCGTGTATGATTCTAGCAAGTGTCTTGGGTGGTTTTTGAGTGGATGAGTTAGCACTAGGAGCCTTTCTCATGATGAAATGACTAAGGGAGATGGTTGCAATTGCTGATAATTGTGTTTGTGTTTGATGACTAAAGTGTTCTTAGCAACATGGCTTATAAAGGGAAGAACTTGGCAATTGCTTTAAGACTTAACCCACTAATGTTCTTGGAAATGTGATGATTAACATGCACAAGGTTGAGGTTGTGAGTTTCACTGATCTAGGAACTCATTTAAGATGAGATGGAGTGTTTGAGTTAGGAAGATGAGTTGAAATGATTGTTTTAACTATGTTTGACATAACCGTCACCGGATCCCACGGTTCCTCCTTGGAGGGATCCGCTAGGCTAATCCTAGGGATCCGGCTCTCAGCAGTTATGACAGGTTTGAAATGAGGTTTCAAGGAGCTAGAGCCTATCTCATTTTGAGTGTTTCAGTTCTCCTAAGTGTTTTAAGATGAGAGGGTACTTGAATGATCAAGGGTAATAAGTGTTATAGCAAATGATTGCTTCTTATGGAAAGGAGTGGGACAAGATGACTACCAATAGATGTCCAAGAATAACACTAAAATTTTTGGTGGTGTCAAGTCATAATAAATGATCATAGTGATCAGATTTAAGCTTTAGGTGAAATTAGAAAAATTCTTAAAAATCACAAGAATTGAAAAACTAGTTTTTGTCTCACTTTGAGATAAAATGATTAGAAACAAATTCCTAAAATTGTTTAATTTATCCACTTAAGTATTTTAAAAGATAAGAAACAATTTGTGAGTATTGAAGCGGAAATACGGTGAGTTTTGATGTGTTGATAAATCAAGAGGCATTTTGACTAAGATTTTAAGTAATCCTTTAGTGAGTCTAAGCCTTTCTTATCCTTGAAGTTGTTCTAGTTGGATTCTAAAATCATATGCTTAGCTAATGAGATGTTATCTAGAAAGTTATCTTGATGCAAGAAATGTCTGTATTGTTGTTCGATGTCACGGATCCCACGGTTCCCTCAAAGGAGGGATCCGGCTAGGCTAATCCTAGGGATCCGGCATCTGCAGATCGAATCTACAGAAATGATGTGCAGATTTTGCACACTAATAAATCTAAAATAAAGCAATAGAAACAAGCATGTCATCACACAAAAACTACTTATAAAAGCATGATAAAGTAACAATATCCAAGTTACCATAAACCAAAAGTGCTAAAACGTAATCATCCAAACATAAGATAAGCATATTCCTATTGTCTCTTTCGTCAATCCTTTCTTTTCCTTTTTGACGGCTTAGTGAGGTTGTAATTGAGGTTTTGAATCATGCCCCTCAATTGTTTAAATTCCGCGGTCTCGTTTGGAATGGTTGGAAGTTGTTCGTGGTATTCAAGGATTTCCAATTTGATGTTGGCTACGGGGTCGACATCTTCTTCAACTTCTTCTTCTTCACGGTCGAGAGTCCGAGAGAGCTTCGTGTTCTCTCCATTGACCATGAACCGTTTAGGGGTTGTTTGTAAGAGGTACCATGACGCGGATCGAAAGGTAATGATCATCGTTGATAGGAGATGGTTGCAATGCACCAACATACTTACAAAGTCGCGTTAGGAGCATACCATACGGAAGTACCATGTTGGAAGCTTTGAATACCCCAACCATTCTCCTTACCATGTAATAGGCAAGATTAAATGGCCTTTGGTGGGTAAGACAATAGATCATTTGCACAAGACATGCGTTTGGATGATCTTTGTTTCTAACTAGGCTAATGACATTTTCCCTAAGGATTTCTTCCCATTTTCTAAACATGGGATGCATTTCAAAAAGTTCCATTTTAAAGGGATCACGGTGAATGAGCTTTTTGTTACGGTTGTAACGAGATTGGTCGGTCCTAACTTTGAAGATAGTATCTCTAATGGTTTCAGGATTGTCGAGAGGAGTGTTATAGAGAGGCTTAGGATCAAGTGCAAGGTTTTGAGCGTTAATTGCCCAATCTTGAGATTACATACAAATTCCTTCACAAGGGATGAAGAATTTGAGCAAAGGTGTTGAGAGGAAGAATAAAGTTTTGTTTGTTGATGATGAAGGCGATTGAGATGTTATCGTCGGTGTTTCTAATGATCCTAAAGCTTTTGTAAAATTCAAAAATGAAGACCAGACAAATTTGTTCATCTATGTCAAGGAGACAATCAAAGTTGATTGTCGAGAAAACTTGACGAATGTTGGTATCTTCAAGGAAAAATTCCTTGAGTACACGACCTTCGTGGATAAGTCGTTTTACAAGGCTTTTGAATATTTTACGATCGGTTTTGGTCAATCCCTTTTTACGATAGTAATGAGTAAGGTAATGAACGGTGTCATGATGATCTTGTTGAGTGGCTTTGGGCATGATTGGTCCTAAAAAAACAAATTTTCCAATTAGGTAAAATTAGTTGAGATGGGTTTATGGTTTTGATTTGTATTAAAAATGTTGTGAACACAATGTGATTTTGTTAAAAGCCCCTTTACATGATTAATTTGAAGAACCCTTATTAAATTAATTGATTAGAAATTAAGAAACCATAAACCCTAGGATGAGGATGAATGAAAATTAGAACAAGTTAATGTAATTACTTACAATGGTGTTCTAGGAAGGATTACTTGAGAGTATGGAAGCCAATGAGGATGAATTCAGTAGCTTAGTCGTTTTTGTGTTATGTGAATAGAGGAAAAAGATCGATGGTGATTTTTTGAAAGCGTATAGCTGAGTTCTGTTCCACGGTTCCCCGGATCCTTTGTATTTGGGATCCGGCTAGTACAACTAGAGGGATCCGGCTACTGTGAACAAAAAAAGAGTTGTTTGGCATTATTTTTGTAGTAGGCTTATAAATTGGCTTACTAAAAAATAGTTCGGAGATATTAGATGAGGATTGTTTTTGGATGACGACTTTTGATTAATCCCATATCGAGGGTTCATATGTGATGACGACGTTAGTTTGACGAATCAAAAGGAATACCATTCTGGATGATGAAAAAGACAGAAAAAGTGACGAGAGAGACTTCTAACGATGCTAGTGATTAATAAACGAAGAGAACTTATGGAATAAATTGAACTCATGTAACCTATCTAATGAAAAGTAAGCCATACCTCTATGCTTCTTGGTTTGGCATAATACCAAAAAATACTTCATGAGCTTTTAAAGTAATCCTTTGTACTTGGTGTACACAAGTTGTGATTACTTTTTAGATCCTTCCTTGAATGTTGACTTCATTATTCTTTGAATGAAGATTTTGGAGAGATTCTAGCATGAAGATTACTTGAGAACAAAAGTTGTTAGAATCATCTATCAATGTCCAACAAAATGGTTTAAAAGAAAATATGACTTTAAAAAAATCCTTCTTTGTAGTTTTCAAACATACACGGATCGTATCAAGTCTTTAAAGTACAACATACTTTAAGAAACTTGGTAACGAAGCTCTGATGCCAATTGTGGAAAACTAGAAGGTAGTTTTACCAATTTAAAACTTCCTTTTAAATATTTAGATCGACTTATGTCAATATATTTGGTTGTTTATGTTGGACGTTGATAGATAGATATATAAAACGTGTAATGAAAGATAAAGAGTAAGAAGCACATCACCACGACACAAGTTATTTATAGTGGTTCGGCTACATGGACACCTTCCTTGCCCTACTCCACTCCCCGAGTCACCTACTCGAGAGTTCGTAAGCACTACACCAATCTCCTTATGGCGGAGAAGCCTTCACAACGTCGCTTAACCTTTTTTCCGGTACAAAGCTAAATACCGAGTTCTTTCACACCAAGGCGAACCACCTAACACAACAACCGCCTACCCTTTATACGGTGCTAGGCTAACCACCGAGTTCTTTCACACCAAGGAGAACTAATCATATCACAACGTCGCCTACCCTTTATTAGGTACTAGGCTAAGCACCTAGTTCCATTACTATGGAGGAACTACTACCCTTCACAACACAACACCTAATATCAAGGAGATCAACTCCTTGTTACACCATCATCAAGGATATCACCATCCTTGGAAATAAATAAATACTTATATGTATAACGATGTACCTCATCGATTATACGACCTAGACATTCTTCCCAAATGTGACTTGATTTGATTCTTCGGCATCCTTCACTAATGCCTTTGACACAACGCTTGGCACCCTTCACTAATGCCTTCGTCTTGACACCTTTAGCATTCTTCACTCATGCTTTAACACGAATGATGAGCACCTTTCACTAATGCTTTCATCTTGACACTTTCGGCATTCTTCACTAATGCCTTCAACCCAAAATCTATGGAGAAAGGAAGAACTATCAACAAGAGAACCTTAGTTGTCTTGATGATGACGAAGCATGGCAACTCATGGACTTGAGCTTGCACGTCTTCAAGAAGTGGTGATCTCGCCTTTAAGAGGAACCTAGAAGATCATACAAAAACAAAAGACAATCTACATAGATCACTTAGATCTGAGGTTAGAGGGTTAGAATACTTGGGGAAGTATGTGTGTAAAGTAATGAGTAGAAAGGAAGAAATGGATCTCTATTTATAGAGAAAATTCTCTACTGTTCCCTGGATCCCACGGATCCCTTCCACTTGGGATCCGGGTAGCACAAAGCTAGGGATCCGTGGAACGCTCCTCTTTGCCCATGGGTATTTTTGGTTATGGGTCATGAGTCATGGGTTATGGGTTGATCCATGGTTTTCTTTCTAGATACAATGAACTTGGTTAAGTGGTATATATAAAACCATGGGTTATGGGTCAATACCATTTGCTAGTTTTACCCATTTAGTATATACTTGTTTTTACCCATTTAGTATATACTTGTTTTTACCCATTTTAGTATACTTAGTTTAAGTATATGTTAACCCAATATGTAAACACTAGTTGTTGTACATATGTATCTAAATCATAAAATCACTTATACTTGTTTTAGTGTTTTATGTGAAAACGTAAATGTGTTAAGAAATTATTAACTCAAACTATTTACGTATTTTATTTGTTTCGTTAAAATGATTTTACATTTGTTATCGACAAAACATTAGAAGATCGTAAAATATAAATAAACGTTTTTACGGCTTATTTGTATTAACAGTTTTTATCGCTTTCTGTAATGTATACAATCATTTAGAGATAATTACTAACTTGATATTTATAGCGGACAAGCACGTTTCCAAGAATTACAAAACTACTAAATTGATTCCATATATTCTGTTACTCTACCTGATCTAACATACACAACACATATTTACAAACCTCATCATTACATTATCATACCATAACATGATTTAGGTGGTATTTTAAATTTAACTATATCTATTTTGTATTAAATATGGCGGAGTCACTGCTTAAAAAATATTTGTAATGCCCCAAGTTTAAAGTCCTACACTGACCCAAGAAAGTCCATATTATCAGTAGCCTAACTAGAGAATTAATAGTGGCTCAAAGTTCTAACTTAGAGATGGGATGTAGTTTATTTTTATTAATCATACCACAACTTGAGCAGCTGTATCATTCACAATGCTCCCGTCTTTACAAGTACGAGTCAAACAGTACATCCCCCCACGTGATGGATGAACACCATTGTTCTTTTGGGCCTGCAACAACAAAAAAAATACATTTCGATAAAGTTTGTAACACCCGACCCGACAAGGGTAAAGATATCACAATACGGTTTCATATCAGAACCTTAACTAATGTACAATAGCGGAAGCCTTTACAAAATATCCAAAAAGAAAACATAAATAACTAATCTTCCAAAATAAATCTAAAATCTCTATGGTAAAGTCTTGCTCTCAACCCAGATCAGCTATCCCATAAGCTCATCTTGGATGCTTAATACTGCCGCAGAGGAAAGAAAAGTGCGGCTGAGCTTACAAAGCCCAGTGAACAGATATAACGAAACAAAAGCTAAAAACAGAGTAAATATGCAAATAACGTAATAAAATGAGATAATGACGAAGGATCTTTTAGGATTCTGCGGAAGCACAAATATACAGAAATCCAAACAACCACATAACAGTTTAGACATCACATAGCACATCAAAGACACAAACACAAACATATCAGAACAACCAAACACATTACATACCAAAATAACAGATTACGTATAAGCCAAACGGAATGTCTAAAGACTAACGGAAAACACTTCTAAACAAATAAACATGGCATTCATACAAATCAAGTAATCAACATTTAATACACTTAATGCAATATTGTAGCAGCGGAATTATCAGACAAGTCATGGCAGACATAATAGCTAAACCAGTTCTCGATTAATTCCTAACCTTAGCAGAGTTTTAACATGGCAGGTCAGACATATACAGATAGGTATATTAACGGGTAATTAAGTTTCACAATATTAACTGAACCGATTTTACAGGATGAACTTACATAACAATCAAATACACACTAGTATAGTCATCTTACAAATCAACGAATTCACGTAACAATAACAAATCATAATATCAGATATACGAATCATGTTTAAACATATTAATCATATCCTAGCATGGCAAGCGGTAGTCACATAAACATGTAAAAGCATAAACATCTTCAATAAACATATAATAACTCAGTATGCAAACAGAAGTATTGGCAAATACGGAATCATAAACAGAATTCATAAAACAGAATTAACAGATAAGGTTTAGTCATCCACCACGAGCCCAGAAACATATCAGATCATAACATATCATAAGTAACCATTGTATTCGGAGGGGTGACCTCGGAATACCTTATATAATATGAGGGGAGACCTCAGGTAACCAATGGAGTAGCTAGCTCCCAGAATTTGTGAAGACGCGTATTGCACACGACATCATTCACCAGAAAACATATCAGATAACAGATAACAGATCTAGGATGCATCCATACGCCCCTTCCTACATATTCAAAAATATGCTTCACCATCCAGAGACGTGGCAGAACATCACTCTACTGCCCTAGAGTCATATCAGAGGTGCATCACTGATACGGACATGGAACCCCCATGACTAGTTAAATATTTGGCTCGGGTGTCAAACTAACTTAGGTCAAACAGATTGTCATAACGACACAGATCATAATCCAAACCCAAAGGTCACAGATAACATATCAGATAGTCCATATCATAAGGTTCATATTCAGATATTCAGAAATCATAAGTTCATATCATAGTGGCATATCATATATTCATAAGCAGAAGTTCATATTCAGAAGTTCATAATCAACCATAGCAAAGTTCAACGATTGTGCGTATCAAAATCTTCCTAACACAAGTTCACATCAGATATTCCATAGTTCACTAGAACATAAATTCAGATAAGTAACAGATCAAACATTCAGGAAAGGGTTCATAGCAATGGCATTGGGAATCCTAATAAACATAATAGGAAAACGAACGAAAAGAACATCATACAGAACCTTTACTGAAAAGGTCAGAATATCTGTACGATAACACAAGTGTCTTAAAGTAAGACAGAATATCCGTACCTTAAAGCAAATGAGAAGAAAAGCAAACGAATGAACGAATACGAAGATGTAACGTCGCGTCTCCTCCACGAATCTACACGGATTATGATTTATTTAATACTTATTAGTATCATTAATGTCATAACGGATTAATCTCATTTATACTTTTAGAGTTGTCAGATTATTCTCATTTTTAGTGACGGACGGAATTACAATGTTTTAGAGTATTAGTCATTACTTAGCCAAACTTATGGGTTGCAAAGGACAAACGGTAAACTTAAGGGTTTAATATAATAAATATCTTATTTGAGGACCTATATGATCATCTTTCAAAGTATAGGGTTTACAAATGTCAATAACGGATTTTAGGACTCTCTTTCAAAATAGTTTACATAATCTTTTATAAATTACATGATTAACCCAGATTCACATGTAACATTGTTCGAATGCAAACCCTTAATGAGACTATGCATGCAATACTTTAATTCATTATAACTCACACATGTTCACGCCATACTTAGTACTAGCTCATTATACTCTTAATCAAAAGCCATTAATGATTCCAAGACTTACCACTTCTCACATGAAATAACGAATTTGCACACTTAGCTTTTAACCCTAATCAACTTCCTATTTAAGTTCTAGGGTTTCCCATACTTTTAATATCATTTATTACGCATTTAATTCACATGTTACTTCTTTTAATGATTTCCTACTTTGACCTAGAACGTATGAAAACTCAAACGGAAATTAACTTAACTCATGCATGTCCTTACGTAATTTTATTTACACATGTTGACCCATAATTACTCAGAATTACATATTACACCCTTAACATCTTTAATTATACGACCTAACCTTATATTATCAGATTTTACACTTTTAGCCCAAAGGTTTTAGAATTTACAAAACATACCCTTTAAGTTAAATACCATTCGAATGGTCCTCTAAATATCCAAAATTACACTTTTAACCCCCATACTTATTTTTATATGTTTTGTACCTTTATTTTACTGTTCACAAAAATAACCTTTAAGTTTCATAATTTACAAAACCAACCCAAACCTTTTATGTAGAACCGAATTATGCATAATTCAAGTACAAGCCCTAAACCTAGATGTAACCCATCATTAATCCATCATTACCACTGCATTAATGACCCTTAATAATAACAAGAAAACCCTAGTTTATGCAAACCCTAATCGTTCCTTTTTAAATCTTTCCTTTTTCCATGCTTAATCGAACCATAAAACTCAAGACAATTCACGCAAGCTTCGAATTCACAAATATGTATTTTATTCAGGTCTTATAACATGTAATAGCTTCTGGAAAAATCAAATCATGGTCTTAAAAATTATCATAAGCTCATTCGTTATTTTTATACGCTTTTAGGGTTTTATTTCTAATTAATTCCATACGACTTATTAATCATGCATGGCTAATTTTTATGTATTCTATATGACTTGTAGGACTGAAAGTAACCTTAGGAACATACCCTTTATGAGCTTGGATCGTTAGAACAAAAGAAACCAAAAATCTTCACTCGCCGAAACCCTAATCACCCTAAAAACTAACCACGATCAAACCAGTTGCTTAGGAACTCGAAAACTATTTTTCTCACCTTCTTTACCTTCAAACTTATCCAAGAAAAATGGCTTCAAGCTCTGGAAACTGGAAATCGAATTATTTAGGGTTTTGGGGTCGGTTTGGGAATAATCGGTTATTAGGGATTATTAAGAACCGTATAATGGGTTTATATAGGATTTACCATTTTTCTTGTGGGCTCTATAATGTATTGGACTTAAAATAAATGGACTCTTAATTTCATAAATTCATATTGGGCTTTTATTAATTAAATTCTTTTATAAAACAAATTTAATATATGCGGTTAATTATATAAAATACAAAACGAATTTTATAAAATCATAAACTATAAAAATTACCTTTTACAAAGTGTTTAATATTTATTTGGATCATGTGTGATATTTCTTAATAATTTTCTGAATTTACATAGCTTATTTGGCATTCTTTTGAATTAATTATTCATACTTTTGATTGTAGGGGTATTTTGGTCTTTTTGTGAATTTTAGAAATTCCAGGTATTACAAAGTTAGAATTTCCAAAATAGCACTGGATTTATGTATTTGAAAATGACAAGATATAGAAAAAATAATGTGACCTCCTCATCACTTATACGTGCAAATGATTTGCTCCCTGTGATGTGAGGCTCATCTGACTTTGAGCGATTTATTTTCTTATTCTCTGCTTCTACCTATAGAGTTACAAATTAAGCAAATGTAACACTTTTCCACTTATAAAGTTCGATAATTACTCAAATAAAACTCAGATTTTAGAAATAAGCAATCATCAT
Organism: Chrysanthemum makinoi; assembly: GCA_910596185.1. Lineage (NCBI taxonomy): Eukaryota > Viridiplantae > Streptophyta > Magnoliopsida > Asterales > Asteraceae > Chrysanthemum > Chrysanthemum makinoi. The sequence continues at coordinate 241,399,849 of OU343220.1, read as the reverse complement.
GTTCATGAACCTGTTTTTTTTGGGTGAACCAAGTGGCAACTAATGTCCTGAATTGACCTATATCCACTCTATCGTCAGTTTGTAACGCCACGATTTCATCCACTGTCAAACTTGGATCGTATGAACTTTTTTTAAGTTCATGCTTCCATGTTCTCCACTTACTTGACATGTCTTTCAGGATCCAGTCCTTTATTATTTCTGCTGATTCAGCTGGCTCAAAAATAAACTTTTCCTACAATCAAATACTTGTGGTTACTCATACATAAATCACACAAATTCATAATTTATATAATTTTAGGACAATTTACCTTCACAATGCTCCATAAATCCTCCTTTTTATTCTTAGGAACCTTCCTCTACTCCTCATAATCGATTCCAACATGTTGAGACATCCTCATAAGTGTGCCAAGAAATTTGGTCAGCTCATTTGCTTCGTCTCCAATTGGCTGGCCAAGCTCATTAAATGTGACCACGACTTGCTCGTGACTTTTTAAGTTCCAAATCCCCTTTTTCTTAGTTGGACCTCATACTTTCTTTCGTGGAGCTGCAGGTTGATATTATAATATTGCCAATGGGGCTGCCGGGAATAGGTCGCCCAATAAACCATCCATGTCGTGTGAAAATATTCCTTCCTCCCCCGATATCATTCTAGATGATGATGCCTTACAAACTTTCCCGTTGTAACACCCCCAAAATTTCACACAAATGAAGCGTTCGGGTCATGGGGTGCTACTAAATCAATATACACAACACAAGGTAATAAAGAATGGAAATTCTATTCCATTTTCAAAATATAGATTTATTTAAGAAATAGTTTTACATCATTGTTTCAAAGTGCGAAAGTAAAGCCTATAAAAATATATGTTGTCCCATTAAAAGTTGTATTAAATATGATTGGAAACACTTCGGATGCCAGTCTTCAACGAATGCCTTTGCCATTGCCCACGCCAATAAGTAAACCTGAGAAAAACATGCTAAAATATCAACACAAAGGTTGGTGAGTTCATAGGTTTAAGTTTACGAAATCAAGTTGGACCATAGTTGCACATATAGCATCTCCGTGAATGACACTATATGCAAAAAGGCTATTACGCTAATACCAAGTTCACGCGACCGAAACTACGATAGTGTGCATGCATCTAGAAGCATGATAAGTAAAAGCCCAGCAAGTGTATTTCCAGTACACTCAATCAATACGATATGATATACGCCCGACGTTTGCCTATCCGGTCAAACTCGAACGGGGTGTCATCCCCAATAGATCTATTCATAACAATCGAGCCTCCCCAAAGGGAACTAACGGTAGCATAGTTGGGATTCAAGGTTGTTTCATGTAATAGTGTTTTCTGTTTTAGGTCCGAAAAGAGTTTTTACATGTTTCTCACCCCATAGTTTTATAAAGCAAGTAAATAAGAGTAAACGTTGGGCTATAAACTAACCTTAGTAGTAGTGCATAAGCACAAAGAGATCAAGTGTGATATAGCATTGGCTCCGACCCGGAACCTAAGAACGAGAGGGCAAGTCTTAGTTTGCAGTTTTGAGTACTCACGACTCGAAGTGTGTAAATAAATTTAAGTGTTTACAAGTAGTTGTGTTTAATGTTGCTTGTGTGGCAATGCTTACGTTTAAATCGTTTCAAAATGTTTTGTGAATATTGGCTCTTGAAATATATGTGAGATAATAATGAGTATGAAATGTATCATATAAGAGTATTGTCGAAGGATTAATAAATATAAGTAGACAAGTAATTATTAAATTTGTTTGGTTTTCGAGGGTCTAAATATATAAGTTATATTTATTGAAGTCGGGGGAAATAATATACTAGGACAAATATATCATTTAAAGTTTACGCGAATGTGTCGTCAAAAGAAATATGCTTAACATATTTATTTAAACGAAGAATGATAAAATATATTTAAACTTATAAAAGTTTTTAAATAAGTGTCAAGTGAGTTAAAGTTGAAGGGGAAAGTGTAAAGTTTAATACAAGTTATAAGACTTATTAAGAGTTTTTAAGGAAATTGGTTAGTGGTACAAAGTTGAGGGGCTGAATCTGCCAATTAGTGAAAGTTGTAAAAATAACAAAAAAAAAATAGAGAGTATACATTGCCATTGGCAGGAAGCAACGCACCAACTGGACTACAAGTCCTTTGGTGTTATGTCTTGCACTTGAGTGGTCTATATCCGATTCAAAACTGGGTTGGGTTTGATTTATACATGATCAACGAGCTATGTTTAAAACTTGTGGTTACATTGGTTTCTGTAGAGTTTTTCCAAAATACATCTTCTCTAAATATATCAAAATATGCTAGGTTTATGTGTTAGCTTATTCATGAGCTTATTAGTAAACGTATACATTAAGATTTTTCCACATAAGCTTTTACGATACATTATGTTGTTTAAAGTGAGCTCTCACGCTATAAAGCGAGAATAAACTATGTTACGTACAAGACAAAATCGCAACTAAAGCGCATAACGAGACCCAAAGTATTACGATATGTGTTGAAAATGGAGCTTGGGAAGACTTACTACACAAAGGGTGGTGGTGACGAGATTCAAAGAGGAGTTAACGAACGTGACCCGAATATTCCCTTGTTTCCTTATACCCGTACAAAACGATCAAGACTCCTTGCGTTTCCCTTTGACCCACGAATATCCACAGTGGACGCTTATTTGTTTTGAGATGGAAGAATGTTTTGAGATTGATTGAGTTAGTGAGTTTAAGATGTCATCTTATATAGGGGAGGTAATGGACATAGGTGTTGCAAGCTTCTTAATAGGTCCAAAAGATGAGAGTGATGGGTGAGTTGTGTTTGAGCATGCTTCGACTGAAACACCTCCTTGGGGCATGAATTTGTGTCGTCCTTGTCAAGTGAAAAAGATGATCAAGCATGCTTGATAGTTACACATCTTTGAAGTGTTGAGTCGTTATCATGGAAGCTCTAGGTCAAAAAGAAAATATTGTTTAGGCTATTGTAGGGTGGCTTTGACTTTGTACTTGGTCTCCTTTGGTCTACACACGCATGAGAGTTCTTTAAACCAAAAGTTGATTTGCTTGACTGTACAAGAAAGAAAGAAAGAAAGAAAAACTTGTCCCTTCTTTTGACATCACACCCACACACGCATGACCAAAGTGGAATGTTTTGGTTTTACTTTGTTTTGGTGGCTTGGTTTGGTACACGATAGGAACACAGAAACATGAAATTTATTTTTCCAAGTATTAAAGAGGTGTTGGGTTTGACATTTGACCAAGGTTGAAGTTTGATTCTTGTGTTTGTGTTGTATTTGTCAGGTTCACAGAAACATATGGATAACATATACTAAGATATACTAGCAACAATATTGAGTAGATGCTTCATTAAAGGTGCATTGGGTTTTTGGTTTCTTTTGCTCAACACACACACTCACACGTATGTATATTAAGACCAAAAGGTTTTATTTTTCTTGGTTGCTCGTTGCTGGGGTTACAGACAACAAGGGAGAAGTTGTACCAAAAATACTTGCATGGTCTTGTGTTTGTACACGAGAATCACAAAAGAAATATTACATGCCAATAATAAAATAAAGGTGTACTTGGATTGAAAAATAAAAGGCTAGGCCTAAGTGATTTAGTTAAAGGTGTTAGGTTGGATCGGGTTGAACATGCGAGCTCAATAAAATGAATTAGATTGAGTCGGGTTGAGCTTAGAGGCCCGGTAGATAAATAAAAAAAAAGTTTATCATATGTTTATTTTATAAAGTTTTTATTATCGAGGTCGAGGTAAGTTTCAAAAAAAACTCGTGACTTGTCGTGTTTAAAGTTCGAAACGAAAGAAAAAAAATATAGCCGCCAAAAATCGGTAGGAAAATTTACAAGTGGTTACACCCGTGTGCGAGAATATAGCCGCCAAAACTCGGTAGGAAAATATAGCCGCCAAAACTCTTGACTTGTCGTGTTTAAAGTTCATAACAGAGGTGGTTTAAATACGTGTGCGAGAATCAAGTAGTTGTATGTTACATAAAGAAATAACATAGAAGCAGTGATGAGTTGTACGTTACATGAAGAAAAAACATCGAGGTTGATACAGTGACTAGTTGTACGTTACATACAGAAATAACGTAGGGGTCGATACAGTGACGAGTTGCACGTTTACACACAGAAATAACGTAGAGGTCGATACAGTGACGAGTTGTACATTACATACAGAAATAACGTAGAAGCATTGATGAATTGTACGTTACATAAAGGAATAACGTAGAGGCAGTTATGGAAGCATAGCATAGTGTGATATTGTAATAGTGGGCATGTTACATAGTTTAACATAGAGGGGTAACTAGTATAAGCATTCGTAGTCTACTCTGTGGAAAACTAGAAGGGGGGGTTGAATAGTTTTGCTAATTAAAACTTCCTTTTAATCTATTTAGATCGACTTATGTCAATCTATTTGGATTTGTGTGTTGGATGTTGATAAACAAGCATATAAAGGTAAGTAATGAAAAGACAAGAGTAAGAAGCACAAAACCACAACACGAGTATTTATAGTGGTTCGGCTACGAGGACACCTTCCTTGCCCTACTCCACTCCCCGAGTTACCTACTCGAGAGTTCCTAATCACTACACCAATCTCATTATGGCGGAGAAGCCTTCACAACGTCGCCTACCCTTTTTCCGGTGCTAGGCTAACCACCGGGTTCTTTCACTCCAAGGTGAACCACACCTACACAACGTCGCCTACCCTTTATAAGGTACTAGGCTAAGTACCTAGTTCTTTCACTCCAAGGTGAACTACACCTTTCACAACGTCGCCTACCCTTTATTAGGTACTAGGCTAAGCACCTAGTTCCATTGCAATGGAAGAACTACTACCATACTACACCAACGACTAATCCCAAAGGAGATCTACTCCTTTACAACATCAGCAAGGATATCAATATCCTCGGATCTAATACTAGTCTATCTTGTACATCGAAACACACCATATCGAATGTACATCTAAGGCACCTTTCACTAATGCCTTTGACTAGATCTACAAGACACCTTTCACTAATGTCTTGTGTCTTCACTTCTAAGCACCTTTCACTAATGCTTCTTTGTCTTGACTTCTAAGCACCTTTCACTAATGCTTCTTTGTCTTGACTTCTAAGCACCTACCACAAGTGCTTATCCTATAGACGATAGATACCCTTCACTAATATCTTCGTCTTGACACTTGAGACATCTTTCACTAATGTCTTCAACACTACACTTCTTTGAAGAAAGAAAGGAATCATCAACAAGAAGACTTCAGTAGCCTTGATGATGAGAAAGCATGGCAACTCATGGACTTGAGCTTGCTCGACTTCAAAGGTGGTGATCTTGCCTTTAAGAGGAACCTAAAAGATCACACAAAAACAAAACTACAAACATAGATCTCTTGGATCTGAGGTTAGTGAGTTTTTAACTCAGGGAGAAAGTGTGTTAGAAAGGGGTAAGAAATAATGAAGAAATGGCTCACTATTTATAGAGGAAAAATCCTACTGTTCCCAGGATCCCAAGGATCCCTACCACAAGGGATCCGGCTAGCACAAAGCTAGGGATCCGTGGAACGCTCCTCTTTGTCCATGGGTATTTTGGTTATGGGTCATGGGTCATGGGTTGAACCATGGATCTTTGGCTAGATACAATGTATCTTTGAGTGCATTGCACTTAGTCACTTGGGTATGGGTTGATCCATGGGTTATGGGTATTATCCATGTGTGATATAAGCATGATGTCATGCAATGGGTTATGGGTCAAGATCCATGGGTTATGGGCTTTGGGTTGTACCCAACTACATTCAATGTATTTGCCCAATGGGTTGTGATACTTAAGTTTCTACCCATTTATATTACCCAATATACTACATACTAGTTATGTGTATATTTTACCCAAATATGTAAACACTAGTTGTTGTACATATGTATTACTAAATCATAAAATCACTTATACTTGTTTTAGTGTTTTATGTGAAAATGTGAATATGTTAGAAACTATTAGTTCAAACCATTTACGTATTTTATTTGTTTCGTTAATATGATTTTACGTTTGTTATCGACAAAACATTAGAAGATCGTAAAATATAAATAAACGTTTTACGGCTTATTTGTATTAACAATCTCCCCCTTTTTGTTGATGACAAAACATAAAATTATTTTAAGGAAAAAGCTAAATTTCGAAAAGTTTGAATTTGTAGTTTTTACTTTCTTCTCCCCCTTTTTGTCGAAACAAAAAGTGTTTGAAGGTAAGCAACACATCGTTTTTAAGAAAAACATGTGAAAGAAATAAAAGTAAAAAGAAATAGAGAGCAAGTAACGGGAAAGGATCTCGTCTTTACTCCCCCTTGACGAGTCCATCCCTATGTAAAGGCGTCAAGTAAGTGATTCTAATCTAGTTTGTTTGCAAATAAGTTTGCAAAAGATTTCGTCTAAGAGACGAATGTGCTCCCCCTTGATGATTGCAATTTTGCAAGGAGATGTCACGAAATGTAAATCTAGTATTGCAAGTAATTTGCAATGTATTGCTTTGACATAAAGCTCCCCTAGCTTTAGGATGTCAAAGTCTTCATATGTAAATTGAATAACTACAAAACAAAGGTTTGAAAGCAAGTATAATTCACAATTTCCTGCAAATGTGATTCAAGTTAATAGAAAGAAAGCTTTCTGTCTCACGGATCCCACGGTTCCCTCCTAGTGGGGATCCGTCTAGGCAATTCTGAGGGATCCGTACCAGCTGATTAATTTCAGCAAAGATGATATAACAAGTAATGTTATCACAAAAATGAGATAAGAATACAAAGTGATCATATTCTCAGAAAAATAACAAGTAGCATGTAATTCCATTTAATAAAACTAGAGTTATGATATACATGACTCTAAAAACTAAGAAAATAAGAAAATACATGACTAGGAATTTCTAAACCAACTATCGCTTGACGCTAGGACACCACTAAAAATCTTCTAGCTCAAGTTTTGTTTATGTTTGATCTCGTCGAAACGTTCGAGGAGATGATAGAACATGAAACGTTGGTCTTCTCGTACTTCATGTATCAAACTTTCAACATGTTGACAATGATAGAAATCTTTGTCATGGCTAGGTAATGGTGGTGGAAGAAATAAAATGGCTTGATGCGAAGGATCAAGTGAAGCGGCTTGTGGAGCTTCAAACGATTGAGGGATTGGTGGAGGTGCATTTGAGAATGACTCAACCAAGAATGATGGTGGTGGTAGAGAAGTGTCAACTTCCATATGGTCGGGTGGTTGACTTTGATGATTTATCATAATCCAAATGGGATTATATGATGAAATGGAAACGGCGAAAAGGAAGCCGGAGCAAGTGTAAAACCCAAAAAATCGTAAACGAGTGAAAAGACTATTTTGCCCCTCTATTTAATATTTATAAAATACGTAAAATCCGTCAAGCTCAGTAAATGTAGAATTTAACCTACCTTATAAATTGTTCGTCAAATCAAATATATGAGATTTATTTACGTTTACATTTAGAATTTCATCACACATTTATACATTACATGAACCGAAATTTACTAACTTACAAGGGATATTATCTTAAATGTAAAAAGCCCATCTAGTTTATAATATGGAGATTGGACTTGGCCCATTTTTCTTTCTTTAGCTCGTCTAAAACAAAACCGGTATTTTTTCCCCTCCCTTTTCATTGTACGCTCCATACTTTTGAGCACATTACAAACCCTAATTCATCTACAACCAAAGGTGACGGCTGGAACTTGGTTTCTTCTCTTCATTCGATCAGAAAACAAAAGAGTACAAGAAGATTGATTGTGGGTTACAAGGATCGAAGGGGTGCTGATGTCGTGGGTGTTGGCTCTGGTCGTGAGTCTCCTTAGCCATGGTTAGGTCGTGGGTTTCTTAAGCCATGGAGGCTGTCGTGGCTTTGGGTGACTCTTGGCACTTGTTTTCCTTTTCGTACGCGCTACTAGGGTAACACATCTCCATCTCGTTTCTTTTTCTTCTTGTTTCTTGATCATGTCGGATGGTATTAACATGTAAACCTTCACATAAATCTGATTTTTGGAACCCTAAAGCGAATTAATAGTCTAATCATGTGAGTATAATGGTCTTTAATGGACCCTAAAAAAACTGGACAGCATCATATGACGAATTTGTGTGGGTTATAGATCGATATTTATAAGTGCAAATAATCTGGGTTTTTGTTGGTAAAGTTTATTTTATGTCTTAGTTAAGTTTTCCAAGTGGTTTGGTCGAATTTGGAGTTCTTTAAGTCGTATTTTTGAATTTTACAAGATCAAGTGTCAAAGCTGAGAAAATGGGTCTGAAATTTAGTTGGATTGTTTGATTTTTCATTTTCAAACCATAAGTAATTAGGAGCTCTCCATTTACAGGAGTGATATTTAGGATATAAATGAATTTCTGGGAGTTTTGGGGATTTTTCCAAGGTGTCTAAACAGGTCCAATAAGCGTAAACTTTTAAGGTGTATTTTCTGATCACTTTCTGGACAGGCCTGGACTTGTGATTTTCCATAGGCCATTTGGCATGGAGATAGAACCCACCAATTTTGGAGAGTCTTTTAACTCATGTGGGAACCCCTGGGAATTTCCTTGATTTTATTTGAGCTAAGTAAGTATTTTATAAAAATCGCTAAATTCTGGTCCATATATGAAGTTAAGAAAATAAAAGATAAAAAGATTATATCAATAAGTAAAACACTTATACATGCATAAGAAGCTTATAAAAGGAGTATATAAGTAATATATGATATCAATTCGTGTAGATTCGTTGAAGAAGATACGACGTTGCTTTCCGGTGTTACTTTTCCGTTGTTTTCATTACGTTGCTAAGGTACAGATATTCTGACCTTTTCAGTAAAGGTTCCTTATAAAGTTCTTCTCGTTAGCTTTTCTATTTCAATTATTAGGGTCTCCTATGCCATTGCTATGAACCCTTTCTGATTGTTTGATCTGTTGCTTGTTTGAAACACCTGTTTTATTGAATCATGCAATATCTGACTTGAACGTTATGTTAGAAAGACTTTGATACGCACATTTGTTGAACCTTGCTATATTTGACTATGAATTTCTGAATTGTGAACATTTGGTTATGAAAGTATGATATATGACTACGACATTAACTTTTGACTTCTGAACCTTTGAACATGAACCTTATGATATGAATTATCTGACATGTTATCTGTTGAACTTTGTGTTTGATTATGATCTGTGTCAATTATGACAATCTGTTTGACCTAAGTTAGTTTGACACCTGAGCCAATATTCTCACTAGTCATGGGGGTTCCATGTCCGTGTCGTGATGCACCTCTCGACATGACTCTAGGGCAGTAGAGTGATGTTCTGCCCACGCCCTTTCTGTTATCTGTTTATTGATAGTATGGCCACTATCTGTCTGTTGGGGCGTATGGATGCATCCTAGATCTGATCTGTTGTCCGATATGTTTCGGTGAATGATGTCGGTGCAATACGCGTTCTTCACAAAATTCTGTGAGCTAGCTACTCCAATTAGTTTATGAGGTTACCTTCTGAATAAGAAAGATATTTCTGATATGATATGTTCTAGGCTCGTGGTAGTTAACTAAATCTTTATCTGTTATTTCAGTATAAGTATTCTGATGTTGATTCGGTATGTTCAAGTGTTTATAATTATGTGCTAGGCTTATTATATGTTATTATATGTGGTTATGCTTTTGTATGTTTAAGTGACTACCGTCTACTATGCTAGGATATGATTAATATGTGTTCAATATGATTCGCAGTGTCATCGATATTATGTTAGTTTATCGTTATGTGAATTAGTTGATCTGTGAGTTGAATGTGCTAGTGTGAAAGTGAGTATCCTGAAAGTTTATTAAGTATGATTGTTCAAGAATCTGGTGAACTTTGCCTATTCGTTAGGGTATCTATCTGCTTATGTTTGATCTGCCATGTTTAGACTCTGTTTATATTAAGTTTTGGTTTGGAAAATGGTTTAATTATGATATCTGTTTTGATAATTTGCTAATTGCTATGCTATGTCTTTTGCTTATTTAGTTATAGTTTTCCTACTATGTTTTCTATTTGCATGTGTGACTGCCATGATTTGACTGCTATTCCCGCTGCTACAATATTGGATTAAGTGTGTTAAATGTAGATTAATTGATTTGTATGAATGCCATGTTTACTTTCTAGAAATTGTTTCCGTTAGCCTTTTGATATTTCGTTTGGCTCATATGTACTCGAATTTCCTGCTTTAGTTAATGTTTGGTTATCTTGATGCGTTTGCGTTGGTGCCATCAATATAATATGTGTTTGTTCTTAATTGCTATTTGTTCTTCCGGATTCCTGTATGATTGTGTTTCCGCAAAATCCTCAATGATTCATTAATCTCATTCCGCTGCGACTTTGTTATCCGTTTCCTTTGTTTCATTTTGCATTTCAGACTTTATTTAGTTTTCGTTTGTTATATCTGTTCACTGGGCTTTTTAAGCTCAGCCGCATTTCTTTCCTGCGGCAGGTTTTAGGTTTGAAGATGGGCTTCGATGGGCTGAGAGTTAGAGTATCTTAGTGGACCAACCCTAGTACCATAGTACTTATGGACTTACTTTGAAGAGTTTTGTTTTGAGATTTCATTCATTTTGGATATTGTATTTTTCCTCGTCAGACAATTGTTTATATGATTTGAAACTTCATTTTTTTTTGTTTCCGTTTGTAAATATTTTATTTGTATGTTCTGATATGACACCAGAATGTGACACTTCTACCCTTGTCGGGTTGGGGTGTTACAGCAAGTGTTGACTCAACACCTTGATTTTGAACCATTATTCCTCCTAATGAGGAGAATGTTGTCGGGGGAAGCGGATGAGACGGCCTTGGAGGCAAGTCCTCTAAATTGTAGAGGTGTAGTGATGATAGTGGGGATGTAAATGAAATAGCTCTAGGAAGCAATGGTGATGGTTTAGTGGAGATGATATTGTTTGGCCTAGGAGGTATGGTAGTGTTTGGCATAGGTAGTTTTGTGGGTACTATCCTTTTAGGAATTAGTTTGATTGGATGATGAAGGATTCTATCATTTGTTGGCTTGACCGGAGATGATTCGGTTGAAGAGATTTCGTGTATAACACGAGCCTTTTTCATGGGTGGTTCTTTGGTGGATAAGTTATTGCTTAGGGTTTTCCTCATGATGAGATGATTTCAAGAGGTTGCAAGAGCTGAAAGTTAGGATGAGAGTGATGACTATGGAGGTCCTAACAAAGTGGTTTATAAACCAAGAGATTTGGCAAGTGCATTTAAGCCTTAAGCCACTAGGATTCATTGGAATGTGATGATTAACATGCACAAGAGTCAACTTCAGAGTTTGCACTGATCTAGGAACTCATTTAAGATGAGATGGAGTGTTTGAGTTAGGAAGATGAGTTGAAATGATTGTTTTAGCAAGATTTGACATAAACTGTCATCCGGATCCCACGGTTTCCTCCTTAGAGGGATCCGTCTAGGCTAATCCTAGGGATCCGGCTCTCAGCAGCTATGAAAGAGTGGGAATGATGTTTCTAAGATCTAATACCTATAACATCTTGAGTGTTTCAGTCCTCCTAAGTGTCTTAAATGAAGGGGTGCTTAAGTACTTGAAGGTAATGAGTGATGTAGCTAATGATTGTCTTTTATGGAAGGATTTGGAACTTTCAAGAGTACCAATGGATGAGCAAGGATGACACTAAAGATGAGAGTGTCAATTTAAGCTAAATGATCCTAGAGATTAGGTTGTGACTTGGGATAGTGTTTTGGAAAATATCCTAGAAGCTTTGAGATGGGAAAAACTAGAGTTTGATCAACTTTGATCAATTTTGAGGTAAGGATGATTTATGATCAATTATGCCATAATCGAAAGATTTCTAAGACTAAATGTGAGGGATTAAGTAAAAAATGAAGTGTGAGTTTGAGAGCGGAAGAGTAATGGATTAAAAATGAAACGGTAGATCTACAAGCGTCTTAGAGTGTGATCCAGGTGAGTTATGTATGAGTAGGAAAGATCAACATATCTTGATAATGACTTAATTTGCCTTAAGACACTATGTTTAGCTTAGTGTGAGGTGTTCTAAGGATATGTTTGAAATATAATGCTTGTAATTGCATTTTCTGTTTGCCGGATCCCACGGTTCCCTAAGTGTAGGAATCCGTCTAGCGCAATCTTTGGGATCAGCCTATCTGCTCAGCAGGGCCTTTACTAAAGGTATGCAATGATCTTGACAATGCATTATATCTCAAGGATAGTCTAAAAAGAGTTCTAATACTAAGATATCAAATGTAAGATGTTTTATTTCATGAAAGAAATTGGATTACATTGATAAAGCACGAGTACAAGAGATTTGATCCTATTTTGGAATACTACTAGGTTCCTTGAGTGTTTTCGCTAGGAGGATCATTATGTGATTGATGAGTGTTGGTGGAATCAAGAATGAAGAAAGTCTTCATGAGAGATATGTTTAGCGGTTCCATCATTTTGTTCACAAGTACATACAACGGACTTTGAAATTGAGGATGGAAGTGCATAACATTATGATAGAGGCGTGTCAAGAACATTCCATAAGGGATGAGTTTATTCTTGGAGCCTTGAAGATTTGCAATTCGCCTTGCGAAGAAGTAGGCGAGATTGTATGGTTGTTGTGTTAGCAAACAGGACAACATGTGAGCACAACAAGCGGGAAGAATTTCTCGATTTCCCCTAAGACTCCAAACATTCTCACGTAGGATGAGTGTAAAAGGCTTGTACTCTTCTCGGATATCCCTTGTAAAGATAATGTTTGGATCGGAGTAATATGGTCGAGGTTTGCATATTATGCGATTTAAATCTTCCGGAGAGGGTATGTGTGAACAATATGAACTATTTTCTTCACGAAAATTGAAGAGAGAATCAAGAGACCAATCTTCGGTGAAGGCACATTGTCCATGATTTGGAATCCTGGGGATGTGAGCAAAATGCCCAAGGGTTAGAGTGAACTTTTGGTTTTTGATATAAAACCAAAGAGATAAAGAGCGATCCTCATTACGAACGAGTTCGACTTGACGGAAGAATTCCATTATGAACCTTGGGCATATCTTCTCGTTGATTTCAAGAAGACATTCTAGTCCTATGACTCGGAAGGAGGTATTGATACCTTCTTCGAATTGTAGAGAGGTGTCTACAATACGTCCTTCGTGGAAGTGACAGTTTTATAGATTATTGAACCCACGGACATGATTGCCAGGTGTGTTGGGTTCGAGAGAGATGTTCGGAGTGTAGACGCTAGTGAGTGAAAAATCAAACTCATATTCATGCGTCATAGTTGAACCTATAGAAATGATAAGTTAATAAAGAGAGATGTTTGTGATCAACCTATGATTATCTAATGTTTTTACTAGATTTTTATTAACTATGGTATTTAACACTTTAACTCACTCAAGGTTTTGACTTTCTAGTGGATTATTACATTTAGAAAGATAGTGGTTTTTAATTTGCATGAAAAACTGTTTTCCAGTAGGACGGATCCCACGGTTCTTTTATAAAAGGGATCCGAGTAGTATATCTTCCGGGATCCGTGGATCTGTAGTAACAGAAATAGATTTGATAAAAACATAGGTTTTACAGTTTTTATACCACGAAATATGTTTTATCCTACATTTTCTTTTAGCATGCATACATGACTTCTAATGTAGCACGAAAGAATATAAAACATATAAAACAAAATAAGTAACAAACGCATTATGATAAAAATAACCTAGATAAACTAGATTATTAATAATATTGCATTTCAATACTAAGGATGATACAAAGGATTGGGTATATGATCCCAATATAGATTAACAACACAAAGTAAATGTCTCCGTATGTGAACTTCATCATAGGGAACACAAGTGCGATGAGTGTTAGGGCGATGAGCACGAGTGCGATGTAAACAATGTTGATGACGGATCTTCTTGGTTTCTGTTGAGATGAAATGAGGAGGAAGATGAAGTTTTTGAATAAGAGGAAATTTTTGAAATTGGAGGATTTGAAAAAGTGAGGGTTTGGTAGAGTGGTCGACGATGGGATTATTTACAGGGAAGGAGGAATTTTTGAAATTCGTGTTTTGTTTTATTATTGGATTTAAAAGAAACAAAACATAAGTTTTATATACCACGACTTTAGACGAGAAATAAAACACGCATGTGAGAAAAAGGCTTCCTAATGAAGCTTCATGTAAAACATGTATAAGCACAAAAGATAATCATATAAATACCTAAATAGGTATACTTAATTATCAAGTAAAGTAAAAAGAAAATCATACTTCTAGCGCACTTAGGAATGTCTTTACAAATGACACAACACATGTCACTTAGACGATTCCCGCTCCTTTGCGGTTAAGATACCTTCTTAAGGAAGGTATTCTTGTTACCAAGCGACTCCTAAAGCTTGGTGAGTATGAGCTTTGACTAATCAACATGACAAAGAAGATTAGTGCAATTTAAATAAAATAAATAAATAAGAAAAATGTTGTTATCAAATCAACATCCAAACATATAGTTTTAAAGTGTTTGTTTTTATGAAAGACCTTCTTTGTAGTTTTCAATTAACCATGGATCGTATCAAGTTTTTAAAGTACAATATACTTCAACAAAATTGGTAACGAAGCTCTAATGCCAATTGTGGAAAACTAGAAGGGGGGGTTGAATAGTTTTGCCAATTAAAACTTCCTTTTAATCTATTTAGATCGACTTATGTCAATCTATTTGGATGTGTGTGTTGGATGTTGATAAACAAGCATATAAAGGTAAGTAATGAAAAGATAAGAGTAAGAAGCAGAAAACCACAACACGAGTATTTATAGTGGTTCGGCTACAAGGACACCTTCCTTTCCCTACTCCACTCCCCGAGTCACCTACTCGAGAGTTCGTAATCACTACACCAATCTCCTTATGGCGGAGAAGCCTTCACAACGTCGCCTACCCTTTTCCGGTGCTAGGCTAACCACCAGGTTCTTTCACTCCAAGGTGAACCACACCTACACAACGTCGCCTACCCTTTATAAGGTACTAGGCTAAGTACCTAGTTCTTTCACTCCAAGGTGAACTACACCTTTTACAACGTCGCCTACCCTTTATTAGGTACTAGGCTAAGCACCTAGTTCCATTGCAATGGAGGAACTACTACCATACTACACCAACGACTAATCCCAAAAGAGATCTACTCCTTTACAACATCATCAAGGATATCAATATCCTTGGATCTAATACTAGTCTATCTTGTACATCGAAACACACCATATCGAATGTACATCTAAGGCACCTTTCACTAATGCCTTTGACTAGATCTACAAGACACCTTTCACTAATGTCTTGTGTCTTCACTTCTAAGCACCTTTCACTAATGCTTCTTTGTCTTGACTTCTAAGCACCTTTCACTAATGCTTCTTTGTCTTGACTTCTAAGCACCTACCACAAGTGCTTATCCTATAGACGATAGATACCCTTCACTAATATCTTCGTCTTGACACTTGAGACATCTTTCACTAATGTCTTCAACTCTACACTTCTTTGAAGAAAGAAAGGAATCATCAACAAGAAGACTTCAGTAGCCTTGATGATGAGGAAGCATGGCAACTCATGGACTTGAGCTTGCTCGACTTCAAAGGTGGTGATCTTGCCTTTAAGAGGAACCTAAAAGATCACACAAAAACAAAACTACAAACATAGATCTCTTGGATCTGAGGTTAGTGAGTTTTTAACTCATGGAGAAAGTGTGTTAGAAAGGGGTGAGAAATAATGAAGAAATGGCTCACTATTTATAGAGGAAAAATCCTACTGTTCCCCGGATCCCACGGATCCCTACCACAAGGGATCCGGCTAGCACAAAGCTAGGGATCCGTGGAACGCTCCTCTTTGTCCATGGGTATTTTGGTTATGGGCCATGGGTCATGGGTTGAACCATGGATCTTTGGCTAGATACAATGTATCTTTGAGTGCATTGCACTTAGTCACTTGGGTATGGGTTGATCCATGTGTTATGGGTATTATCCATGTGTGATATAAGCATGATGTCATGTAATGGGTTATGGGTCAAGATCCATGGGTTACGGGCTTTGGGTTGTACCCAACTACATTCAATGTATTTGCCCAATGGGTTGTGATACTTAAGTTTCTACCCATTTATATTACCCAATATACTACATACTAGTTATGTGTATATTTTACCCAAATATGTAAACACTAGTTGTTGTACATATGTATTACTAAATCATAAAATCACTTATACTTGTTTTAGTGTTTTATGTGAAAATGTAAATATGTTAGAAATTATTAGTTCAAACCATTTACGTATTTTATTTGTTTCGTTAATATGATTTTACGTTTGTTATCGACAAAACATTAGAAGATCGTAAAATATAAATAAACGTTTTTACGGCTTATTTGTATTAACATACTCTACACTCTCCTTATGTTAATTATTCCTTAATCTCATTAAGTTTGTTACATCAACATTATTCTCATTTAAACACTGCAACTCAATCAAACAAGAACAGCCTTAAAGTTTAAATGAGAATGAGCTTATACACATTTAAACTTCGCGACCCAATCAAACAAGAACAACCTTAAAGTTTAAATGTGAGTTAATTAAGAAACTTAATGACTTTGAGAAATAATTAATTTAATTCAAATAAGAGCTTATACGAACCTAAAATACAGTAGTAACACATTGCACGACTACATCGTGTAGCAGTAGGCAAGGCATGGCCGGCATCGGCAGCTGTGGCGGCGTTGAAGTGTTTTTAGGAAAATTCGGTTATAGTTTAGGTTTTGAAAAATACCTAATTCTCTATAACCTTGGCTCTGAATACCAATCTGTAACACCCCCAAAATTTCACAGCGGAAGCGTTCGGGGTCATGGGGTGCTACTAAATCAATATACACAACACAAGGTAATAAATAATGGAAATTCTATTCGATTTTCAAAATATAGATTTATTTAAGAAATAGTTTTACATCATTGTTTCAAAGTGCGAAAGTAAAGCCCATAAAAATATATGTTGTCCCATTAAAAGTTGTATTAAATATGATTGGAAACACTTCGGATGCCAGTCTTCAACGAATGCCTTTGCCATTGCCCATGCCAATAAGTAAACCTGAGAAAAACATGCTAAAATGTCAACACAAAGGTTGGTGAGTTCATAGGTTTAAGTTTACGAAATCAAGTTGGACCATAGTTGCACATATAACATCTTCGTGAATGACACTATATACAAAAAGGCTATTACGCTAATACAAAGTTCATGCGACCGAAACTACGACAGTGTGCATGCATCTAGAAGCATGATAAGTAAAAGCCCAGCAAGTGTATTTCCAGTACACTCAATAAATACGATATGATATACGCCCGACGTTTGCCTATCCGGTCAAACTCGAACGGGGTGTCATCCCCAATAGATCTATTCATAACAATCGCGCCTCCCCAAAGGGAACTAACGGTAGCATAGTTGGGATTCAAGGTTGTTTCACGTAATAGTGTTTTCTGTTTTAGGTCCGAAAAGAGTTTTTACATGTTTCTCACCCCATAGTTTTATAAAGCAAGTAAATAAGAGTAAAAGTTGGGCTATAAACTAACCTTAGTAGTAGTGAATAAGCACAAAGAGATCAAGTGTGATATAGCATTGGCTCCGACCCGGAACCTAAGAACGAGAGGGCAAGTCTTAGTTTGCAGTTTTGAGTACTCACGACTCGAAGTGTGTAAATAAATTTAAGTGTTTACAAGTGGTTGTGTTTAATGTTGCTTGTGTGGCAATGCTTACGTTTAAAATATTGGCTCTTGAAATATATGTGAGATAATAATGAGTATGAAATGTATCATATAAGAGTATTGTCGAAGGATTAATAAATATAAGTAGACAAGTAATTATTAAATTTGTTTGGTTTTCGAGGGTCTAAATATATAAGTTATATTTATTGAAGTCGGGGGAAATAATATACTAGGACAAATATATCGTTTAAAGTTTACGCGAATGTGTCGTCAAAAGAAATATGCTAAACATATTTATATAAACGAAGAATGATAAAATATATTTAAACTTATAAAAGTTTTTAAATAAGTGTCAAGTGAGTTAAAGTTGGAGGAGAAAGTGTAAAGTTTAATACAAGTTATAAGACTTATTAAGAGTTTTTAAGGAAATTGGTTAGTGGTACAAAGTCGAGGGGCTGAATCTGCCAATTAGTGAAAGTTGTAAAAATAACAAAAAAAAAATAGAGAGTATACATTGCCATTGGCAGGAAGCAACGCACCAACTGGACTACAAGTCCTTTGGTGTTATGTCTTGCACTTGAGTGGTCTATATCCGATTCAAAACTGGGTTGGGTTTGGTTTATACATGCTCAACGAGCTATGTTTAAAACTTGTGGTTACATTGGTTTCTGTAGAGTTTTTCCAAAATACATCTTCTCTAAATATATCAAAATATGCTAGGTTTATGTGTTAGCTTATTCATGAGCTTATTAGTAAACATATACATTAAGATTTTTCCACACAAGCTTTTACGATACATTATGTTGTTTAAAGTGAGCTCTCACGCTATAAAGCGAAAATAAACTATGTTACGTACAAGACAAAATCGCAACTAAAGCGCATAACGAGACCCAAAGTATTACGATATGTGTTGAAAATGGAGCTTGAGAAGACTTACTACACCAAGGGTGGTGGTGACGAGATTCAAAGAGGAGTGAACGCACGTGACCCGAATATTCCCTTGTTTCCTTATACCCGTACAAAACGATCAAGACTCCTTGCGTTTCCCTTTGACCCACGAATATCCACAGTGGACGTTTATTTGTTTTGAGATGGAAGAATGTTTTGAGATTGATTGAGTTAGTGAGTTTGAGATGTCATCTTATATAGGGGAGGTAATGGACATAGGTGTTGCAAGCTTCTTAATAGGTCCAAAAGATGAGAGTGATGGGTGAGTTGTGTTTGAGCATGCTTCGACTGAAACACCTCCTTGGGGCATGAATTTGTGTCGTCCTTGTCAAGTGAAAAAGAGGATCAAGCATGCTTGATAGTTACACATCTTTGAAGTGTTGAGTCGTTATCATGGAAGCTCTAGGTCAAAAAGAAAATATTGTTTAGGCTATTGTAGGGTGGCTTTGACTTTGTACTTGGTCTCCTTTGGTCTACACACGCATGGGAGTTCTTTAAACCAAAAGTTGATTTGCTTGACTGTACAAGAAAGAAAGAAAGAAAAACTTGTCTCTTCTATTGACATCACACCCACACACGCATGACCAAAGTGGAATGTTTTGGTTTTACTTTGTTTTGGTGGCTTGGTTTGGTACACGATAGGAACACAGAAACATGAAATTTATTTTTCCAAGTATTAAAGAGGTGTTGGGTTTGACATTTGACCAAGGTTGAAGTTTGATTCTTGTGTTTGTGTTGTATTTGTCAGGTTCACAGAAACATAGGGATAACATATACTAAGATATACTAGCAACAATATTGAGTAGATGCTTCATTAAAGGTGCATTGGGTTTTTGGTTTCTTTTGCTCAACACACACACTCACACGTATGTATATTAAGACCAAAAGGTTTTATTTTGCTTGGTTGCTCGTTCTTGGGGTTACAGCACAACAAGGGAGAAGTTGTACCAAAAATACTTGCATGGTCTTGTGTTTGTACATGAGAATCACAAAAGAAATATTACATGCCAATAATAAAATAAAGGTGTGCTTGGATTGAAAAATAAAAGGCTATGCCTAAGTGATTTAGTTATAGGTGTTAGGTTGGATCGGGTTGAACATGCGAGCTCAATAAAATGAATTAGATTGAGTCGGGTTGAGCTTAGAGGCCCGGTAGATAAATAAAAAAAAAGTTTATCATATATTTATTTTATAAAGTTTTTATTATCGAGGTCGAGGTAAGTTTCAAAAAAAAACTCGTGACTTGTCGTGTTTAAAGTTCAAAACGAAAAGAAAAAATATAGCCGCCAAAAATCGGTAGGAAAATTTACAAGTGGTTACACCCGTGCTCTTTCCAAATTGAGTTTTTTTTTTTGAAACCCGCACATATAAGGTGATCGTACACTTTATCTCTTCTATGGAATGGGATATTGACACAGTCAATGCACGGACACAAAATCCTCCCATGATTACTTTTTTTCTCAAAACCAAAGTCTAAAAAATATTCTACGCCTTCTACATATTGTGCACTTGCTCTCGGTGCAAGATACATCCAAGATCTATCCATGAGAGCTTAAACAACCATTAAGAAATATCAATATATCTGAATTTCCAAGTTATCCTTAACCAACAGGTATACAAGTTCTACCAAGTTGCACATAACACAGGCAGGTGGTAATTGCTAAATAACCTTGTGCGCAAGCACTCACACATAGCAAGATGATTATGGCTTTACTTAAAGCATAATTGCTTAATATACTTATATAAACACCTTAGTAATGTTGTTCTTTAGGTCTGCCTAGTTGCACATAACACAGGGCAGTGGTAATTCGTTGATAGATTCAGTATCAAAATAAAATTTATCAACAACTGTATGCTAATACAAAATTCAACATATTATCAGATGCATTACAGGATTAAGGCTTTAGAGAGTGCCCAAGGTTCCTATGGCTCTATGAGACACGTAAACCACATTCTGATACATGTATTTAAATTATGCTGTCAGAAGATGAATTGAATCACTCAGAAAGGCTCATTATCACCGTGAGCTCTTATCTGTTGTGACTTCTGTCTCAGTTTTAGTTTATGTACTTCCAAGACCCACTGCATTTATCATGCCTGATATGACCTCTAGAAAGCTACCTTGATAGGCAATGTTGGCTAATCTTGGTTCTTTAGAAGGGAGTATATTAAACTTGGTTCTTTAGAAGGGAGTTACTTAACCTTTTCTATGGCAGAAAGGATTTCTTGTCTGTTATTGGATAAGTCTGGTTGTCTTTTGCGCACAAATGGAGGGAAAAGAGCATGTTATACTCTATGCCATGGAGTGCCTTTTAAATTGTGAAGCACACATCAAACATTTTACTCTAAGAGACCTTAAAATTACTACGTACTAATTAGCATCACCAAAACCGATAACGGATTACTCGATTGGTTAACTCAGATCCTCCCCGTAAGCAACCAGTGACATAATGTGATTAATGTCAAGTAAACGAACTACCTGGTTTAGGGAGTGTTTGTTTCGGCATATATAGTCGGCTTATGGCTTATTTGGTTTTGGGCTATGTTTCATAAGCTCACTTTTTGTGGCTTATTTTGAAACTTCTCGGCTTATATATATACTTATTATGTCATAATAAGCTTATACAAGCCAAAAAGTTGCAAAATAAGACAACAAAAAGTGAGCTTAAGAAACATAAGCCAAGAACCAAATAAGCCATAAGCCGGCTATATAAGTTTAAAAACACCCCCTAACAACATATGTATTTTCTGCTGATTCGTTATATCAATTTACTTTCATGTAGATTAATACACCTGTCATCTGTAGTTTCTCCAAAGGTGGCCTTAGTCATTTTCATGTAACAATCATAGTCCCTACTTCTATTAATCTACTACAGCAATGCATATACATGTTAAAATTCATGCTTCCGTCACTTCAGATAATGTTTTCACGGTTAGCCCAAATAGTCATTAACTTGCTAAAGTTTCAATCCTTAAACTAACAGTTTTAGCGTTAAGTGATGTCAGATTTTAGATCCATGTGTGGAGTATTTAGATCCATGTGTGACATTGTAGCAACACCTAAAATCTTTCAACAGACATTTCAAACATCAACAACAACAACAACAACATACCCAATCCCGCTGAGGCGGGGTATGGGGGAGGTAAAATGTAGACAGATCCTACCCCTGCCCCAGGGTAAACCCTGGAGAAGAGAGACTGCTTCCAACGAGACATCCGGCAAGTGCAAGTGTGCGTGTGAGAGAGAAGAAAGAGAGCAAAAGACAGTAAAACAACAAAGCACATGCAAGAGGAAAGCAAGCAAAACAAAGCAAGGCAACCAAGAAAAGCACAAAGAAAAGCATGCAGACCTAAAGGAGCAATAAAGAGCAAAGCAAAAACAACGCACGAGCCTAAAGCTAAGGCAGAGCAAAAACAAGGCACCAAAGCAAAGCATGGCACGAAAAGCAAGCAAGCCTAATCACACAGAGCAAAAACAAAGCAACGCAAGGGGCCTAAGACTACGGCAAAGCAAAAGAGGAGGCACCAAAAACCGAAACCACCGGGGCAAGGCAAAACAACGAGACGCTAAAAAGCCTATCCCACTCAACCCACCTAGACCCACAAAGCACCAAGCCAAAACTAACCGCAGATCCTAATCCTATCTCTCCACCCTTTCCTATCTGAGGTCATGTCCTCCGACAACCGAAGCTCCGACATGTCAAGCTTAAGTCTATCCTCCCACCTGAGTTTGGGTCGCCCTTCTTCTCACTCCATCTACAACTAGCGCCTCGACCCTTCTAACCAGCGCCGTTTGAGGCCTCCTCCTGACATGACTGAACCACCTCAACCTTCATTCTCTCATCTTTGCAATAATATTTCCGACTTCCGTTTTGCTCGAAAACTCCGTTCGATCATGTCAAGCAAGGTTTTACCACAAGTCCATCTTAGCATTCTCGGGCCACCTCTACTCTGTTAGCATGGGCCTTGGAGATGGGCCAACACTCGGACCCATACAACATAGCCGGTCTAATCGCCACCCTATAAAATTTCCCCTTTAACTTTAAGGGGACGTTCCTGTCACAGAGGACCCCCGACGCCGCCCTCCATTTCGCCCAACCAGCTCTGATCCGGTGGGTTACGTCCTCATCTATCCTCCTTGATTTGTGAATCATCGATCCCAAATATCTAAAAGACTCTTTCGGTGGCAGGATCTGGTCGCCGATATGAATATCCACGTGGTGGTCTGACTCGGTCGTCCCAAAAGCACATCTTAGGTATTCAGTCTTCTCTCTGCTCACCCTAAGCCCGTTGACTTCAAGAGCCTCCCTCCAGAGCTCCAGCTTGATGTTTAAACCTTCCGCCGATTTTGCCACCAACACAATGTCGTTAGCAAAAATCATGCTCCACGGGATGCCCTCTTGTATCCCTAGGGATAATTTATCTAGAATCAAGGCGAAAAGGTAGGGGCTTAAAGCAGATCCCTGGTGTAGCCCAACTTTCACAGGGAAAAACTCTGAGACCCCCACGGTGGACCGTACACGGGTCTTAACCCTGTCGTACATATCCTTAATGACTCTCATGTATCTCCTTGGTGTTCCCTTGTCAATGAGAGTTCTCCAAATCAACTCTCGAGGGACACTATCATAGGCCTTTTCAAGGTTAAGGAACGCCATATGCAGGTCCTTTCAAGACATTTCAAACATCAAAAAGCATAAAAGTCCATAAAAATAGATACATAGCATGAAAAGTCCACACACGATTTTTATGCTTTTATCTCTAAATTTCAAAAAGCATCACGCCAAACTTATTTCGCTAGTTTCTGCTGATTCCGTTATATCAATTTACTTTTCGTTAGTACCACACTTCATCGTGCCAAACTTATTTCGCTTAAACCATTAGAGCTTATACAACCAGTTGTGTTATCAGTTTATTCTAGTGCTACAACACATTGTACTCCAAAATCTGAGATCTCCAACTATATTCGGTCAGATCGAATCCTACCACTTCCTAACGTGAAACGGCAATATAATCAAATACAGTAATGAAAATACTCGCATTACAATCGGTACCGAGACGAGACCTCAAATACGGTAAAAACTTAAGTAATTAAAATACTCACATTACAATCGGTACCGAGACGAGACCTCAAATACGGTAAAAACTTAAGTTAGGCATATCATCAAACACTTTACATGCATCAGATTCAACTAATTTAATAATTATTTTGAGTTAGGTATATCATCAAACACATTATATGCAACAATTAACACAACTAACAACAACTATTTTAGAGCTCAAATTCAACGAATCTACACTTTTTAATTTCAGTTCATGAAGTAATTTCAGTTCATGATGTAAATACCTGAGCAAGTTTGTTAAGCGCAGGTTAATCGGGGGTGTTTGGCTTCCATTATCTGAGCGGTTTGTTAATCGGGGTGTTTGTTAATGAGAGGTGTTTGAGCGGTTTGTTCTTTGAAGGGAATTAAAAAAAGATTTTTATAAAAAGAGATAAAAACCGAAACTATCGATAAGTGTAGGTAATATAAAGATTTTTATAAAAAGATACTAAAAACTTAAACTATTTATTCACACATAACACTTTTCCACATAAAAAGAGATTTTTAGAAAAAGAGATAAAAACTGAAACTATCAGATTTTAGAATTAAACAATGAATTTTATAGGTAAGGGAATATAAAAAGTTTTATAAAAAGATAAAAACTTAAACTATTTATTCACACATAATGTAAAATTGTAGTTAAACTTAAATATTTACTTGCGCTTCTTAAAAATTGTAGATAAAACATAGAATTTTTATTCATTTTTTTTAAAGTGTTAGTGAAATTAGGGCTGAACAAAGGTCCAAAACCGAATCTACCCGACAAAAACCGAAATGACTCGAGAACCGACTTGATGAAAAACATGAACCGAAATCGGTTTGGTTCGGTTCGATTTAGGTGTGTTTTGTCGGTTTTTGTTCGAACCGACCCGACTCAAAACTGAAAATAGGGAAAACATGAAACCGAGAGTGAACCGAAAGGCTATCGAGTCGGCTCGGTTTTTGTCGGTTTTATCGATCCGGTTCATTTTGGGTCGTCCATGCAGTGAAATTATACCTTTGCCTACACTTATTAAAAAGTGTAGGTAAAAATTTAGACATTTAATTTCTCTTTTATATAAGTGTAAGTAAAATAATACTTTTACTAACACTTTTCAAAAAGTGTAAGGTAAATTTATAGTTTTGCGAACACTTTTTAAAAGTGTGGGTAAAACACTAGACTTGTACTTATACTTTTTAAAAAGTGCAGGCAAAACTTCATATCTCCTCACACTTTTTCTAAAGTGTAAGCAAAACTTACACTTTTGCTTACACTTTTTAATATGTGTGAATAAAACTTAAACTATGCTCACACTTTCTTTAAAAGTGTAAGGATATGTGGAGTTTTGCTCACACTTATTACATGTGTCATTATAAAAAATGTCACTAAAAGACCTTTTTCTTGTAGTGATATAGGGTCATGATATCGCATATTAGGTTGTACTCATAAATCCGACTATTGGCAACAACGTAATTCAAGTAACATAAGTATTCAATCGAACCAAGGTTACTTTTTGCAAAGTTATATACAATAAGTATCATGCAAAATTACAACTAAATCATACATATTACCTAAACATTCCAATTTATTATCAAACTCAGTAGCGCGATTTCAACTATCGTTATGATGCAGGCACATTTACATAGATTAACATCAAATCAATTCAAGTATTCAACATAATCATAACATCAGATAACAACAATAATCACATTTTAACACTCACATGCTCTCCAATCTGATCTATAACGTGATTAGGCACACAAAATCACACTTTAACTCAACAAAATCATAAAACACAGTAGCGTGAGTTAACCAGCAATATTAACATCAAAACGAGCCTGATAAATCATCTTCTTTTACAATTACCTAACAAAATCACAATATCACATATTCTAACGTCGGCTTTTTCAGCATTCAACGTTAACAGCAATCCAATCTGTTACGCGAGTAGGCACACAAAAACACACTTAAACTCAACAAAATCATGAAAATCAGTAAAGCGAATTAAACTACCGTTACATTCACGGTACATGAAAGTTAAGATTCAGCAATATTAATTAACATCAAAATCACATTTAAACTCAACAGTATTGTGGCTTAAACTAGCTACCATTAAATGTGCGGTACATGACAGTTACGATTCACCAATAATAACATCAAATCAAATCAAATTAAATGAATAATCTTCTACATTTACTTTTCGTAATGAAAATATCACACATTCTAACGTTCACTATTAACAACAATCTGATATATTACGTGATAAAGCACAACAAAATCATGTACATCAGTAGCGTGCATGTACATATCAGCAAATACTTACATAGAATAATATAAAATCGAATCTGCTACATCCTCATCTACACATAACTATAATCACATTCTAACGTTAACCTTATTAAGCATTATAAATCCTAACTAATGCAAAATCAGTAGAGTGACTTGCACTACGGTTACATTTGGCCACATCACGTATCAGCAATACTTACATCTATCAACATCAAGTCTACACATAAAAATAATCACATTTTAACGTACACATATTTATTAATCAAGAATAAAATATATTACGCAATTAAGCACGCAAAATCACAGTCAGTAGAGCGACTTCACAGTTACTTAACTTACGATTCAGCAATATGCTAACCTAATAAATCAATATCTACATATAACAATCATCACATATATTCAACATTCAATATCACAATCAACCATGCATAACCCTAGAAATTGAAGTAAAACTGTAAATAAAGCTAGCCTAGCTAGGGTTACAATTGAGCAATATAAATATCGATTAAAATGAAATTTATAACAGAATTTGATTAAAATAGGTGTTACGGAGATACTCTAACCCAAACACTCCATAAAAAAAACCATAAATAGATTCCAATTGGCAGCAGTCTTAGCTTGTTAAGAGAATATGCAACACTAGTAATATATAGTAGTAGCAAAAGCAGTGTTTGTACTACTTGTTGGAGAGTCCATTAGATATTTTTAAGGAAATTAATTATAAGAAATTGGATCGTGTGTGTTGAGAAAAAGGGGTCTAGTATTTTATAGAAAAAAGTTCTATAAATATAAACATTAACATTCATAATATAAACACTAATCTCGACATTGCTTCACATTCAAAACGCCAAGGACCAAACTTGGTCGTTACATAGTTTACAACCGCCAAGCGGTTATAGGTAGTTATAGTTAGGTAGTTTTATAACCGAATTACGGTTATGGCAGTTAGATGACGGTTACAAATCTGAACCGACACAACGGTTGGGGACATACCCCTTCGTTTGTTATAAGTACTCGCATGCATGTAACATTACAAAGTTAGACGAATTATTAGTTATTCAAGTTTACTTATTGCAATTTCATTTCGACTCATATTTGGGACCAACATTTGGTATCAGAGCCTTGTTATACACACGCTCGTTACACCATCACAAACCAGAAACTTGTTAACGAGACGCATCACAAAACCAGAAATCTTAACGAGACCAGAAGGAAACCAAAACAGAAAGAAAGACGCTGGAACTTTATTTCAAGAAGAAGAATACGCGACGTATAATCAAAGACGTTGCCTGGATAACTAAGGGACGCAAGAAAGTAGTATACGACTTGTCTTGTGTCGAAATTGCAAACGGAAGGACACCAAACAACGTGGTGGCCTGATTCTGTTGTGATACTTTTACGAAATCTCAAAAGAAGAAAACACTTGAAAGCTTTGTTGGTGTCTTGCACACGACAACAAAGAAGAAGAAAGAAAATCATGTCACTATACAACGCGGACAAGAAGAAAGAAAGACGTCAAGAAGAAACCATTGTGTATAAACGAGATACACAAGAAGAAAAGAAGAAGCGTTGCTTGCAGTTTGATAAGATATACCGGTACAACAAAAGAGACAATCAAGGATTGTTTTTGGAAAAGCGTTTAGCAATACGAAAAACAACAAATAACGAAGAAGAAGCAAGTCGATCACTTCTTTTTGCAAATAAGAATACCGACGGGTATTAAGAAGTTGTTGAAGAATACGGTGTGGAATTAAGAAAGAAATAAGGAAGTATTGTGGTATAACGCAGGAAAGGAACAAGCAACAGCAGAATGACAAACAAACTCTCACTTGTTTAGACGTTGAAATTAATACCGCGGGTATAGTAGTAAAGAGAAGGAAAGCAATCGAATTGCTTTGGTAAAATACCGAAAGGTATTTGTGAGAAAAAGAAGTACTGTGAAGAACTTGGAACGAAACTACAACAAACATCATAGTTTGATTGGGGCCAAGGACACATTGGGTGTTTTTGGAGAAAGAAGCCGAGACAAAAAGGTCTAGGGCACACATTGGAAACCAAGTCGACACAAAGAGAGGACAACGTGGTGGAAGAAGTGGTATATTTGAAAAGAACAAATTCGACAACATCAAAAGAAGGGTGTACGTGAATTGGTTTGGTAAACGAGGAAAGAAAAGAACATGGTTGGTATAACACTCGAGTACCAACACACAAGTGGGAATACGGTTGTGTTTAACACAACAACGAGGTCACAAATTCAAACTTTGGATTTCTATTATACTTTAGATAGTATAGATCGTTATTTTATATTATTAGGAAATCCCGAGAACTTTATATTTGATCTCGTACTATTAGGATTCCCGGATAACCATTTCTGTTCCCGTAGTATTAAGAATACCATACTAAGTTAGAATTCCCATACGAACTGGAAAGTGAAGATCATAAGCACTATTAAAATGCCTGGTGACGATACCAACACAACACCAAAACCCGTAACCCTAACAAAGATCAATGCCCTAAACTCAAAGCCACAAACTACACAGTTTGGACTATACAAATTAAGGTTATACTGGAAGCACAAGGTTTATGGGAAGCAATAGAACCTAAGGATAACACGCAAGTAGATGATAAGGAGGATAAGGCAACGACGGCCTTCCTATATCAAGCATTGACCGAAGATGTGATCTTACAAGTAGCAAGTTGCAAAACGGCAAAGGAATTATGGGATTCATTAAGAAAGAGACACGCTAGAGAAGAGAAAGTGCAACAAGCATGGTTACAATCACTGATGATTAGATTTTAGACTCTTCAGATGAAGGAAGATGACACGGTGGATGCATTTACCAAACTAAACGGCCACGCACTAAGGCTAAAGAATTAGGAAAGGCTTTGGATGAATCACTTTTAGTACGAAAACTATTAGACTCCACACCAGATAGGTTCATTCAAATAGTAGCATCCATAGAACAGACGAATGATATCGACGACATTACGTTAGATGAGATCGCTGGAAGACTTAAGGCATTCGAAGAAAGAATAAAACTCCGAAAGGGAGGACAAGTAGAAAGCCAAGATAACTTATTATTCGCACAAGGCGAACACTCTAGAAATAAGAAACGATTTACCAAATATAGAGGTAGATCAAACTATTCACGAGGAAATTGGCAAAATAAATGAAATAGAGATAACTCGAATTGAGAAAATTCAACTCACAATGACAGGTCAAATAAGAATAAAGGTGAGTGGAATAGAAAGAAGTTAAAATGTTTCAATTGCGGGAAACATGGACATTTCAAGAAATACTGTAGAAACCCACCAACAACTCGGGAACAATCAAATCTTATCTTAGAATACGATGAACCATCACTATTAATGGCTACACACGAAACTGAAGAAATCTTGTTAAATGAAGAACAAGTACAACCCCGAAAATATGCTACAACATATGCTAGCATATGGTATTTAGATAATGGTGCAAGTAACCATATGACGGGTACCAAGAGTCATTTTAAGGATGTTGACGAAAGCATCACTGGACGTGTTCGTTTTGGAGATGGATCGTATGTGGAGATAAAGGGTAGAGGCTCAATATTATTAGGATGTAGAAACCTACAACAGAAGATGATTTCAAACGTTTACTACATTCCAAACCTCAAAAGCAATATACTTAGTCTAGGACAACTCACAGAAATAAATTGTAAGATCATCATGGATGGAAACAAACTGACTTTGTACGATAAGAACAAGAAGTTGTTGATGAAAGTAGAACGATCTAAGAATCAACTTTACAAGATTAGATTTCATATAGAAGCACCTATATGTCTCTTAGCAAACGTAGATGACCAAGCATGGTTATGGCACGCTAGATTAGGTCATCTAAACTTTGACGTTATCAACAAGATGACAAGAAATGGTCTAGTGGATGGAATACCGAGAATAAATCATGCAGACAAATCGTGATGCATGTTTATTAGGAAAACACATTAGAACACCATTTCCAAATCAAGCTAAATTCATATCAAAGAACCCGTTGGACTTAGTATATGGAGATCTTTGTGGTCCCATAAGTCCAGCTACACACTCTGGAAAGAATCTCATCTTCTTATTAGTAGATGACCTGCACACGCTTCATGTGGGCTTACTTTCTAACTCGAAGATCGGTATTCATCACATTCAAAGACTTTAGACAGCAGATTGAATTGAAGTTGATGTTGAAAATAAAAATGCTAAGAACCGATAGAGGAGGTGAATTTACATCAAATGAATTCACCAAATACTGTAAGGAGAATGGAATAACAGGACAATTGACAACACCATACTCACCACAACATAATGGTGTAGTAGAGAGGACAAATAGGACAGTGTTATCAACTACTAGGAGTATGATGAAAGCGATAAAGTTACCCTTAACTTTTAAGGAATCACAGACACGCCATTTACATACTCAACAGGGTACCTACGAAAGCCCTGAAATATAAAACACCATATGAAGCCCTCTACAACAGAAAACCAAATCTGGAATACCTAAGAATATTCGGGTGCACAACTTATGCTAAGATAACAATACCTCACTTGAAGAATCTGGATGATAGAAGCATACCAATGATTTACTTAGGAGTTGAAGAAGGATCAAAAGCATGTAGGCTATATGATCCAATAGGAAAGAAGAAACATGTTAGTAGGGATGTAAAGTTTATGGAAATGAAACCGTGGTATTGGAATAACAATAAAGAGGATACAAGTAAACAAGACACGTTTTGGACTAGTTTTGTAATAGACGGAGTTGACAATGAGAATCCTACACCAGTCAACACAGAAAATAATGATAACACATATCATGAACCGGATCTTATACCAGATCCACCCTCACCAATCACACCACCAACATACACTTACAACCCTAACTCAGAGGATGAAGAAGAAGCTACTTTTAGCTCATTAGGAAGCTCAGATCAAAGATTTGATCATAGACCAATACAAGGTTTAAAAATATTACGAAAATCTCTAAATCAAGCGTGAAGTAGAAGCACCAAGCTTATTTTTCACAGAAGAAGAACCACGTAATTACAAGGAAGCATCAAAAGATGAGAAGTGGATTGAGGCCATGGAAATTGAATCAGATTCAATCAACAAAAATAACACATGGACTCTTACCACATTGCCCGCAAATCAGAAGGCAATAGGACTCAAATGGGTTTATAAAACCAAGAGAGATGCACAAGGAAAGATCATTAAATATAAAGCAAGATTAGCAAAGAAAAGGTTATGTACAAGAACAAGGAATAGACTTCGATGAGGTGTTTGCACCAGTCGCTAGAATAGAGACAGTTCACTTAATATTAGCACTAGCAGCATATCATGGATGGCAAGTACACCACTTAGATGTAAAATCAGCATTTCTACATGGAGAGTTAAAGGAAGAAGTCTATTTTACACAACCTGAAGGTTTCATTCAACAAGGAAACCTAGGAAAAGTCTACAAGCTAACTAAAGCTTTGTATGGCTTAAGACAAGCACCGAGAGCTTGGAACGTGAAGCTTGACCAAACCTTAAAGTCCTTAGATTTTAAGAAATGTAATCTCGAACAAGCAGTTTATACGAAGAGAAGCAAGACTTCTACACTTATTGTTGAGTATACGAGATGATTTGATAATCACGGGCACTCCAAAGAAGGAAATAGACTTGTTCAAATCCCAGATGAAAGACAAATTTGAAATGAGCGACTTAGGGTTGCTAGCATATTACCTTGGGATAGAAGTTACACAGACAGGAGGAGAGATTACAATCAAGCAAATAGGATATATTAACAAGATCTTAAAAGAAACAAGCATGACGGACAGTAATGATACGAAGATACCAATGGATCCCAACACTAAGTTGGTCAAGGCGGAAGATGGAAACCCAGTGGACGCAACTTATTACCCAAGCTTAATTGGAAGTCTCAGATACTTACTACATACAAGACCAGATCTTAGTTACTCACGGACTACTCACAGATTTATGCAAGACCAAGGATCATCACCAAGGCGTGAAACAAGTAATCCGATACATCAAATGAACAAAAGAACATGGAATAATATACAAGAAAGAAGGCGGCTGCAAGATTACAAGATACAGTGACAATAGTTATGGAATCAATACCGATCAAGGAAAAGGAACTACTGGAATAGTATTTTACTTTGGAGAGTCACCTATTACTTGGTGTACCTGAAGCAACCAATAGTGGCACTCTCATCATGTGAATCGAATTCATGGCGCCTATCTGCAGCAGATGTCAAGCCTTATTGTTAAAACGTTTACTTAGTGAATTAACTGGATTGGAAGAAACAAAGATAACGCTTAGAGTTGACAACATATCAGCAATAGCACTCGTAAAGAACCCGGTTTTTCATGGAAAGAGCAAGCACATAGACATTCACTATCATTTCATTCGTGAATGCGTAGAGAATGGTCATATTAAGGTGGAACACGTTAGTGGAGAACTACAAAGAGGAGATATCTTAACAAAGGCCTTACCAAGACTAACGTTCGTGACTATGCACAAATGCTCGAGTTCAAGACTTAGGACGAAGCAACGATCAATATTAAGGAGGAGAATGTGAACACTAATCTCGACATTGCTTCACATTCAAAACACCAAGGACCAAACTTGGTCGTTACATAGTTTACAACCGCCAAACGGTTATAGGTAGTTATATTTAGGTAGTTATATAACCGAATTACGGTTATGGAAGTTAGATGACGTTACAAATCAATCGACGAACGGTTGGGGACATACCCCTTCGTTTGTTATAGGTACTCGCATGCATGTAACATTACAACGTTAGACGAATTATTAGTTTTTCAAGTTTACTTATTACAATTTCATTTCGACTCATATTTGGGACCAACAATTATCATTAATAAGGTCATTACAAAACAGGGATTAACCACATCCCAAATAAGCATACAAAAAAAAGAAACAACCTGCATCCTAACCATACAAACTACCAGTTGCACAACCAACCAATACTAGAAAAACTTGTAGACAACCCAGATCAAAACACAAGCTACGAACAACAAAATCTTGAGCTTCTTCACGGCTCTTGCTCCCGCAAGAGGTAAATCTGCTCCTCCGGTCCTCAGAAGGTCATCCCTATCCGTACCTATAATCCCATTCTAACGTTAACGCGATTAAGCATGCTAAGTCGTAACTAAGGCTAGAAATTCAACAAAATCGTGAAAATCAAGAAAGTGACTTACATTATGGTTACATATCAACGATACTTATTACATGTATGTATCAACATCAAGTCTAACCTAATAAATTAAATCATCATCTACACATGTAATCACATTTTAACGTCCACATATTCATTAATCAGCAATAAAGTATATAACACAATTAAGCACACAAAATAACACTCAGTAGAGCAACGCCTACGGTTTACTGGACAACATTCAAAAATATTCCAACATCCAATAAATCATCATCTACATATAACAATCTAACGTACACATATTTAACAATCAATATCACAATGAAGTATGCAAAATGACATATAAACCCTAGAAATTTGACGTAAAACAGTAATACAAGCTAACCTAGCTAGGGTTACGATTCAAAGAATATAGATATCGATTAAAATAAATTATATAACATAATTTGATTAAAATAGTTGTTATGGAGATATTCTAACCAAACAAAGACCCCATAAAACATAATAAGCCGATAATCGTATACATTACCATTGGCAGCAGTAGTGCTAACAGACTCTGCACCACTGCTAATAGTAGCAAAGGCAATGTTTGTAGAACCTGTTGGAGAGTCCATTAGATATTAGCTATGGAAATTGACTGTGAAATTGACCGTGTTGTTGAGAAAAGGGGTGGGTCTAGTATTTATAGAGGGCCAACAAGAGATGCGCTCGAAATAAAATGAATGAAGAAGCAAAATTTCGGAAACCAACACTGAGTGAACATTCAAACTAGGTTCCAGCAGTAGCCATACTTTTGGTCGAAAAGTTGAAAGCTTTTTTGTGTCGCCACTTCTTCAACTGCTCAAACAAGAGAAACTTAACAAGGGCAAATAATACTGTCTTCTCGAGTACTACTCCGTCTCAAAGTCCATATTTTCTCCTAACCATTTATTTTTTATTTTTTATATTAATAACTATAAACCTGAAAGTACGAACATAAAATATAAAATTTAATAAGTCAAAAGTAGTAAAGCGACAAAAAATACGGAACAAAATTGATAAAAACTCGTGTTGTACTGTAAACATAGATGAGGAATAACATATCCCACTAAAAAAGAGGTGAATATTTTATTTGGTTGTGTGAAGAATGTAATCGGTTGTGACAAAAATTTGAGACGGATAAAGTATTATTTAAGAAAGAAAAGTAAATAAAATGAAGAAAAACAGAAATGTTGTGTTTTCTAGTATTACTTTAAGGAAAAAAATAAACATAAAATGACTAAAATAGAAAAGTGATTTAGTTAATTTTGAAGTAAAATATTTTTACTTAAAATTAGGCTGAAAATGTTTAATTCATATTTATTTACTTTTCTTCACTCAAAAACCCCGAGTATGAAAGAAAGAAACGAGAAGAAGAAAACACGAACATCTTGAATTCTTTAACCCATGGCTTTGTTCCAACATATTACATTCATCTTCTTTTCTTTTTTAGCAGGATTAGTTAATCTACTTTTTCATTTGAAGTCATTCACTTGTAATTTCATGTGTTCCGACTTCATGTTGGCGGTTGGCCAATTGTAACACTTTTCAAATTTTATATATTACACTATAAATTACTTTTGCCAAAAAAGAAGTTAAAAGACTAGTTAGAACCTCAATAGATAATTAAACGAGTATTAATGTTTTAATAACTTAGATTTGAAGCTAAATACTATGACAATTCATAAATATATGATTTTATAATGTCTAATACTTTTCTATAAATTATAATAAATCTTTTATATTTATATAGTTATAATACTCGTTCACATGCGAGATTTTACGTAATTTTTTCATTATGTATTAATTGATTAATAATCTGTATAAATTTATGTTGTACAAAGGATTTGACTTTGTTTAACTGATATGTTTTTAGGTTGATATTGTTTAAATTTAACTATTGATATCATGTTTTAAATATTATGCGTGCTTGGTAGCACATAATGACCTTTGAAAACAAATGTACTTTTGCTATATGTACAATCTCATCTATTTATTTTCATCGCACAAGAACCCGTGAGGTCATGCCTTTATTATGATATTTATATCTCTGTTAATAATAATTGTAGCCGTATTTAATTTTTAATCTCGTGTACACGCGGGTTAAATTTATAAACATGAATAACATGAGTCGTTATTGAATGCTTATATTAAAAAAAATGGTTATGTTATACATAACCCCGGATGACATGGGGGTGGGGGGTTTAAAGGTACGAAATATTCTTTATGTCCCCTAGTTTACAGTACAACATATTTTTTTATCAATTTTTGTTCCGTGTCTTATGTCAGTTTTAAAGCTGACTTATTAAACTTTATATTTTATGTTCAGTATTTTGATTTATTTTTTTATAGAAAAAATTATAAAAAAATAAATACAAAATAAGGGGGGGTGCCACTTGTAATTTTGAGGGGTATGAAGAACTTGTCCTTTAAAAAAATATCTTTTATGATATCCTTACTTAATCTCATAAGGAGGAATAACATTAGTTGATCGTATATGTATAATCTCATGTATCCATTTACATAACTCATGCTTTCATTTTAATATTTATAGTTCTTTGCAAATACATTAATTAATTTATTTAATGTATACTAATAATAATACTTATAAAAAGCAACATTACATGTTATATTTTTAGCAACTAAAGTTTTATTAAAATTTTCTTAAAATTTAACAACTAAAGTTTTATTAATGAGATAATTCCAAATATATGCCAACTTTTGAAAGTTGATCCACAACGGAGTCAAGATTTCAAGAAATTCGCGTTTTGGTCATGGTATGTAATGTGCTAGCGCTCCTATTCAAAATGCACACGCGGCATGACAAAATTACCCTTTAATTACCATTTGGTGAATGCACTCTGATTTGTACTGACCATATATTCTAACTTTGTGTTGACCAATTGTTACACTTTTTCAATTTTTATATATTATATATTACTTTTACCAAAAAAATATACGTGTAGGATTTTACGTTATTTTTTCATTATGTATTAATTGATAAATATTTTGTATAGATTTTTGTTGTACAAAGGATCTGATTTTGTTTAACTGACATGATATTTACGTTAACATTGTTTAAATTTAACTATTGATATTATTTTCTAGGGAAGAGTTATTTTCGGAAAAGAAAAGGGTAGAATCGCTGAGCAACAGAATAACCAAGATTTTTTTGGATATTTATTTTGATTATTTAATTCAAAAATGTATAATAGTAAAGATACATTTTTTAATTTCTTTTTGATTTTTTTTTAATAAAAATCGTTTTTTATGTTCCTAATTTTTAATTTTTAATTTATTTTTTAAGTAATTTTTTCTTCAGTATGCATGATTTCAAAAGTAAAGTGCACAAGTGTTTTTTTCATTTGGTATAATGTAAATTTACATACATTTTTAGTGTTCAATTGCTTAAACCTTTAATGTATTATGGTCACAAATATTTAAAAAAAATAGGTTGATATAAGGGAATACATGTGCATAAGTTCAAAGACGCAACATGTAACATCAAAATCAATAACAAATGAAGAACATAAAATTAAAAAATGAAGAAGTCTCATTTCCGACCAATCTATTATTCTAGCAACTAGATACAAGTACATAAACATTAACATCCTATGATGTACAAATACGGTATAAAATGTCTTTGCATGTGTGCACATGTATTTCTCCTCATTAGTCGCTCTTGCCTTGCCTGTACATATACGTTCGCTCCATCCATATGCACATGTGTATCTTCTATGTGATCTTTTTCAAACACATAAAAAAACAAAATACTTGTGAAATCAAAACACAACATTTTGTTAAACCACTAAATACTAATTAGAGAAACTAAAAAAAGAAAACTACAAAGTCAATAAATTAATTAACCTTTACAAACCATTTAAACATAACTAAACCTCGTAGAATCTTGAGATCGGAAGTAAACAATAATAAAAGTACATGTGCATAATTTTCTAAACTAACCACTTTATAAAAATACATGTGCATATTAACCGAATTACATGTGTTTATTAACCAAAATGCAGTTTCTTGTTCCTAACAAGAAGAAAGAAAACGATATTTATTTGAAAAATATCTTGACAAAATTACTAATGTCATACCTAGAAACAAACAATCAGTTGCCATAAAATTGGTCTGATTTCTTAGGTTTGCATTCTAAATGGAAGATGCGACAAGGCACCAACTAAGCAAACCATAGCTCATTTGACCCACAATTTTGACTACAAGCTCATAGTTCATTTGACCCACAATTTTGACAATCAGATTCACAACATTGAGAAAAAAAAACACACAAATATTCATAGATTATAATAACAATCAACCGCTAATTCTAACACATATGCATAATTTAAAACATATATGCATTCATTTTCCTTGATTTTACATCAATCGTAAAACACATATGCACAATTTAACACATATGCACACATGTTTTGACACAACAACAACAACAACCAAAACAGCCTATTTTAATAGTAAAAAAGAAGTCAATCAACCTATTTTCACAGTAAAACAACAACTAAAGACCCCTTGTTTTGATAGAAAAAACAACAAACATAACGATATATTTTGACAGCAAAAAGAACAACCAAACATCCATGTTTTGACATAAAACCATCGACTAAAAGCCGTTTTTAAGAAAAACAGCAACCAACAAGCATGTTTTGACAGCAAAAAGAGTAACCAAACAGCCTCGTTTGAGAGAAAATCCAGCAACCAAA
Source organism: Chrysanthemum makinoi (assembly GCA_910596185.1). Taxonomy (NCBI): domain Eukaryota; kingdom Viridiplantae; phylum Streptophyta; class Magnoliopsida; order Asterales; family Asteraceae; genus Chrysanthemum; species Chrysanthemum makinoi. The sequence continues at coordinate 241,361,870 of OU343220.1, read as the reverse complement.
CACCCCTTATTTTACATCTATACAATTGCTTTAGACACAATCATCTTTATCAATTCAATCTCCTACTGATGTCTACTATATCTTCGTAATTCATCTTGTGTTCCAATTTTAGCATTCTCACTCAATTACATTAAACAAAATAATAATAAAAAAAAATAAACACCAACACTTTTAGTCATATACAAATATAAATCTAATAAGCTAGCATATCCCATTTATATGAACACAGATTCACACTCCCTTTAAAATAACATTAAAATTGTAGTGAAACAAATTTTATAATATAAAGGCTTTCATGTTGAGCATGATTGAAGGATAAACACACAAATGAATAAATAATATTTGTACTTACCAATTATTGTCTCAACTTTAGTTAATTGAAAAGATATAATTGATGAATTTTTGTCCCTGTTACTTATACAAAATCGATGATGGTAATGAAGGATGCTTGTGGTTGTTTTGATGACGAACTCTAGTAGATCTGGAAACAATATGGTTAAAAAAGCATGTGATATGTGAGAAAATAATTATCCATATCCTTGTAAACAATCATTAGAAAAAGAAAATAATATGATGGTACGAAATGATATAATGAGAAGAGAGGGTGGTGGTTTAGGCGGCGGTTTTAGGCCATTGATTATGATGGAGGGTGGTTTCTATGTCACAGAGATTGAGAGAGGCTACAAGATGGATGCATCACAGATTTACAAGCGAAAAATTGATTGTAAGGCACTTTTCTAGAAGTATTATGGAATCTCTATAATACCCTTTCATCACTTATACAATATAGCCTAAAGTTTCATTTTATTACATTCATGCCACATTTCTTTATATTTATAGACATTGATTGAAAAATAGATGGACCAGATTGATTCTCAGCTTCCGGCGGCTTTTATTGATTCCAAAATAACCCTACACTTATTTTCTAAACATTATACTTTCTATTGTTGACGGAGCACCGAGAAAATATGATGACATGGCAAGTGTTTCCATCCGTTCGATCACTTTATTAATTGATCTAAACCACATAAATTAGAAGTCAAAGTTGTCTTTTTTTTTTACCGACCTTTTTGTGATTTTGTTTATGAATTAAGTCACATTTTTAAATACATGAAGATAAGGATAAATGTGCCCACGTACAATTCCTTTTATTTAGCGAAAAGCAACTCATGCAACCGAATAGATGAAACATACATATAATTACATGTGCAAATATGCTATTTTAGTTTTTAATTTGAAAAGAAAATTGACTAAATATAAACTTTCAATGTATACAATTAGGGGTGGCAATTCGGTCGAAAGCATTGACGGGTGTGAATTGACAGGTTGACGGGTCAGAAAACCTCTGCCCGAACATAACCTGTTTAAATAATGGGTCAACCATGTCAACCCTAACCCGTTTATACATAACCCGAACACGACCTATTTAACCCGTGTATATATATGGGTTGGTGGGTTAAATATGTTACATGGGTTAAATAAATTAAATGGGTTTTGGGTGGACCCATTTAACCAGTTTATCTAAATAAATTGATACATTACGAGTGTTAAACAAGTTAAATGGTTTTGTGAGTCAACCCGTTTAACCCATTTAACCATATACTAAAATTGTATACGATATTCTATTTATGAAAATAATCTTAAACGGGTTGACGGTTCGACTCGTTTAACCTATTCCCAACCCGAACTTGACCTATTTAATAAACGGGTAAATGAGTCAATCCGAACCCGACCAATCCTATTTTGACGCTAATCCGACCAAGTGTTTTTCGTGTCAATCTCAAATCAGATTTCATGTTGGGTCAAAAATTACCGCCATGTATACAACCATGTTTTCTCTAGGTATTATTCTATTAATCAAATATCGATGTACATTTCCACAATTTCAGAAAGTCATAGGTTAATATAAAAAAGCTTTCAAGTAGCATTCTTTTGATACATGCTCATTTTGTTGCCCTTACTTCAAATTTATGCAATACCAAAATATTAATAATAATAATAATAATAATAATAATAATAATAATAATAATAATGAATAACATGAGGAATTTTCATTTGCTTACCTTTGTTTACAAAGGGACAAATCCTCACATCCATCTAGATTAATCTAATAGTGAGGATTAACCTAAGATTTAATAGATAAACCTAAGTCCATGTTTTTTTTTTCTTGTTTTTGTTTTTTTTATTCATTTTTTGTCTTTTCTTTTAATTCACGCTTTTTTTAAATTCACGCTTTTTTAATTCGCGTTTTTTTGCTTTCACGTTTTTGTTCTGCTTTCATATGTTTTCGTCTTTTCATAATTTTGCCCATTTTCATACTTGTTTTACGCCATACGCTTTCCCATTTTCATACATATTCATCAATTTTCTTACGCTTTCCTGCTTCATACGCTACCGCTTACGTTTTTGTTCATTATTCATACGTTTTCGTCCATTTTCGTCCGCTTTCATACGTTTACCGCTTTCATATCACTTTTTTACGCCTATACATTCGCCCTTTTTCTTACGCTTCGTTTTCGCCTTTTTAAATGTTTTCGACGTTTTCATACGTTATGAATATCACAAGTGATATTCTCGTGATATTATGTGATATTCTCGTGATATTCTAAATATCACAAGTGATTTTCAACTAATATTTTGTAACATCAAAATCACAAGAAAATCACAAGTGATATTCATAATATCACAAAGTGATATTCAGAATATCACAAAGTGATATCCAGAAAATCACAAGTGATATTCAGAATATCACAAATATATAATTTGAATAGCAACTACATAGTTTGGGGGTAATTGTTAAATCTTATTTTATTTGCTTATGAGCTTATGTGATTTCGGTTTATGTTTCACAAGCTTAATTTTCTTATTTTGAAACTTATAAAAATATGTAAGTTTATATTTACCACGTATAAAGATAAAATGGTCAAACTTTGGTTTAGAATTATACATATTGTCCGTTTTCACACGCCGCCGTTTTAAATGTTTTTGGTCGCTCATATGTCTCTAATATCACAAGTGGCATTCTCGTGATATCACAAGTGATATTCGAGTAACACAATATTCTCAATATCACAAGTGATATTCTGTGATATCTAGATGATCAACAAGTGATATTCTGTGATTTTCTGAATATTACAAGTGATTTTCAACTAATGTTTTGTGACATGAAAATCACAAGTGATTATCAGAATACCACAAAGTGATCTCCAGAAAATTACGTGATATTCATAATATCAAAAAGTGATATTCAGAAAATCACAAGTGATATTCAGAATATCAAAAAGTGATATTCTGAATATCACTGATATTCTGAAAATCACTTGTGATAGTCAGAAACGTATGAAAACGGACGAAAACGTAAGAAAATGGACGAATACGTATGAAAACGGACGAAAACATATGAAAGCGTAAAAACACGTTTGAAAATGGATGAAAACGCACAAAAATTGACGAAATTGAAAGAAAATCAAGGAAACGGACGAAAACGTATGAAAACGGACGAAAACATATGAAAATGTATGAAAACGGACAAAACGCATGAAAATGATCGAAAACGTATGAAAATAGACGAAAACTAAGAAAAAAAACGCGAATGAAAAAAAAAACGTGAATTAAAAAGCGGAATTAAATAAAAACGTTAATTAATAAAAAAAAGAAAAAATATGTGAATAGAAAAAGAAAGACAAAAGACAAGAAAAAAAACATGGACTTAGGTTTGCCTTTTAAATCTTAGGTTAATCTCCACCATTAGATCAAACTAGATGGATGGGATTTGTTCCTCGATAAGCATGAATTTATGGGTAAGCAAAATAAAGTGCCTCTGAATAACATGCTTATCATTCATTCTTTGTAATAATTGTGCAATTCTATCGTAAATGAATAACACTATATCAAGATGCGAAATTTGGGAATTTCAATAAAGTTTATGGTTATAAAATCTTATAACAAATTCGAAAGACACAAGGTATTGTCGATATATTTCTATGTGTATTTATTTTTGAAGATTACAAATGACGGTTCAATGATATCGTTTTGTGTTTCTTCATATGATGTGAAACTCCATTGTAGATGAAAAGATTATACGACTATTAGTTTATTCAACAACCTTTCACCAAAATTGTTATTAAGTCTATAGGGTTATCGTCATAGACTCGCTATCCATTTCGAAAAGTGTTGTTGAATATCTCAAACTTCAAATGTCGGTGAATAATATCATTTTGAAGTACGATATATGTTGTTTATGGTACGACATAATTTGTTATATCACTTATCATTATAACTTTACTTTTAACGCCGCTTATCTAAACGCATCTAAAAAAGGGTACCCAGCAACGACGGGTATTGCACTTGTTATGCATGGTTAGTAGCATATAATAACCCTTGAACAAAATAAGGATAATTTCACCTATGTCCTTACAAAATTACATAATTAAATGTATATCCTTATATAAATATAAATCTTAATACAAACATGTACGGTGTGAGAGAAAAATAGGGCTAGCAACCCTCATGAGAGAGCGGCCCGAGATACAACACGAGAGATGGTGAGATTGAGAGAAAATGGCACATAGGAAATAGATGGGAGTACAATGGTAAGCATTTAGGAACTAATTACACCTGGAAATGAAACTCGGCGGTATCATTTATGTTCTTCAATTATCCAAAGGATGGAGGACGGGAACCTATGGATGTTGTTCAAAAAGTTCGGAACGGTGTTTGATATGTATATGGCACAAAAATGTCTTCGTAATGGAGAAAGGTACGGGTTTGTTCGATTTAAACCGGTCGGATGTGGAAGCTTTGTTGAAGAGGTTGAGAGAAATCAAGTTTGGGGAAAAAACGTTAAAAGTATTCATAGCTTTTGACAGGAAGAACCCATGTACCGTAAGAATGGAAGAAAACATAAGTGCGACTTATGGCGTGAGGACGGAGAACATCCGAAAAGAACCGACTCGAACGGGTGTAAGAGATAAACGTAACTTCTGAGGTAGTTAATGGAGAAAGGTTAAACAAGGACAAAAGGAAAGAAGCGAAGACATGAATGAAAGTAAAGGAGATCGGTGAAAAACATGACGAACATAGGGATGTAAGAACAATTGAGACTGATGAAGAGGAGATTAATACTTCAGTGTTCAACAAATGTGTGATCGGAGAAGTGAGAAGTTTGTGCTATCTTACAAAGCTCACGAGTATATGTGAGGACCGTGGGTTAAGCAATGTAGAGGTCAAGATACTTGGTGGTTTGGAGGTCATGATGGTGTTTGACACACGAACCGCTTTGAATATCTTAAGTTGTATCGATCATGAGTTGCGAAGATGGGTACACAAGTTAAGACGTTGGAGCAAGTACTATATTCCTCCTGGGAGATTGACATGGGTTAGTATCGGAGTTCCCGCCTCCGGGTCGGAATCGGTCTTTAAGAAAATCGCAGCAATACATGGAAGAGTGATTGGGTCGGCTAATTGTAATTTAGAGGGTAATCAAAACCTAATCATAGGTAAAGTGCAACTCCATACGACCAATAAAGGACTTATAAATGAATCCTTATATATCAAGGTGTATGATCGAAAATTCAAAGTGGACATCATGGAAGAAGTGAGGGACATAATGGAACTTGAGATGGAGGAAATGGCCAGAGCGAAGGGTGAAAATGGTGCGATGGAGGGACGAAAAAGGATAACTAAGTGATATGGTAATCTCGGATAATGAGTATTGAAGATAATGATAAGGAAGAAACGGATTTTGAAGATGACGAGAGTGGAGAGGATGATGATGATGATGATGGCGACATAGCGGGTTCTCGATCAAGAAGATGGTAATCGAAAAAGAAGAAGACGAGGAGTCGAGGTGTTCAGCAGTTCTAGGGTGTGTGAGACACCGAGAAGGAAATAACGGGGAAGAGAATAAGACGGCGTAGGGAAGGAAGAATGGAAAAAGAGAATGTGATTGGGGAAAGAGATATAAAGAGCTTGACGCTACAAACAACAGTTATATTGATATTGAAAACATGCATGCAACGGATATTAACTCATGGACGGTCAAAAAATAAAAATGGGCCGGTATAATTTGGATGAGTACCAGCCCAAAATGAAAAGAATGGGGTGGGTGAAGGAGTGTAATGAATAACTTGTGGGGCAAGGCCAAATGCATAAGACAAAGTCAAGAAGGCTCAGAAAAAGAAATGGGACATGTAAAAGAAATCACTCGGTGGAAATTAACTTGTGTGAAAATAATGATAGAGGAGAAAAAAGAGATGTGCACCCAAAATTATCTACTAGTAGTAGTGTAGAAAATAGAATTACAAAGAGGAGAAAAGCAAATGGAGAGGAGGATGCTGATGAGGCCGAATATAGATGGTAGCAAGAATACGACAAAGGTTGTAGATTTTAAGGAGGCAAATAAAGATAGAGTGTTTATCGAGGGCGGATGATGGGTGCAAACAAGAACAAAAAGAGTAGTCGAAAAAGTATTAATAAAGCAAAGTGGGTAGCGAGACAACAAGGTGTAGGTGGTTTGGGTAATGCCGAAAAGGGCCCGATGTGTATAAGGTTTTCCGATGAGGAGAATGGTAAGAATGAAACGTTCGTTTAAGTACGACAAGCGAAGTCGATAGTAAAAGTTGTTCAATTAATATGGAACAAGTTAAGGAGATTGGTGAATTAATCGGGTATCATGGGCAGAAAGTGAAGACAAGGGACATGAATTCGGAAAAGGAGGGCTAAAAGCTAGTGAATCACCAGTAAGGTTAGCGGTTCACAAAGTCGATTTTTAGTTTTGTTTATAATGAAGATCATTTCTATTAATATGAGGGGTATTGGTGAGGCCGGAAAAAGGGATGGATTAAGGAAATAATTATACACGAGCCCGTGCATCATAGGTATCCAAGAAACTAAGTGGGTGGTAGACGACGTGGTGATAGAAGAATTATGTGGAGGGGAAGGGGTTTCTTTTACACGTTGGCTTCTAATGGTAACTCGGGAGGATTATAATGATATGGGACGCAAGATCTTTTCGATAAAGATGGATTGGGGACGAGAAATTTGTGGTTGTAAGAGGTGAATGGAAAGGTAGAGACAGAGATGTATATTTGGCATGTATTTACGGACCACATGTTGGGCGACAAAAGCGCCGTATCGGATAGAATTCTTGGATTAATGGATAACTTAAATGGGGTGTGGTGCATATTTGGAGATCTAAATGTGGTTAGAAGAGGAGAAGAGAGGATGAACTCACAAATAAATATCAAGGAGAGCACGGACTTCAATGATTTTATAAACGATGCGAAGCTTATTGAGATTCCAATGGGCGGGAGAAAATTCACTAGAGTTAGCGATGACGGTTTGAAATTTAGCAAGTTAGATTGATTTTTATTAAATGGGGAGTTTTGTAGCTTATGGGGTAATATTTTGGTGGTCTCTTTGGATCGGAAGCTTTCAGATCATTGTCTAATCGCCCTAAGGACGCCGACCTCGACTTTGGTCCGAGGCCTTTCGCTTTGATATTTGGCTAGAAAACAAGGATATAGGGCATGTGATGGAAGAAGCGTGGAAGGTGGAAGTGAGGAGTAGGCTACCGATTGTCGATTCCGTGACAAGCTTAAAATGTCAAAGTTGCTTTAAAAAGTGGAGCAAGGAAAGGTTTGGAGCGGTTAATTAAAATATTGAAAGATTCAAAAATGAAGCGATGAAGTGGGAGTTGGAAGCGGAAAAGAGAACGTTAAATGAAGCCGAACGAGTAACGTGGATGGAGGCGAGGAAGTGATGGATGGATAAAGAAAATGATCTTAGGTGTATGCTCCGCCAAAAGCTAGGATAAAGTGGGATGTAGAAGGTGATGGAAACTCAAGTTCTTTCACTGCACATTAAACGTAGAAATAATAAGAGTAATATTAGGGGTTTGATAGTGAATGGGTTGTGATGTGAGGACCCTAGGTTAATAAAGGCGGACGTGGTTAGACATTACAAGGCATTGTTCTCAGAGGGAGGTATAATTCGTCCAATATTTTGTTGTGATCGGGTTGAAAAAATATCGGAGGAAGATGCATCATGGTGGAAAAAGATTCCCGAGGAGGAGATATTGAATGCGTTCATGGGTGTGGAGGTGACAAATCTCCCGCCGCAAGTTTAATTTTAAATATATTAGGAAGTTTTGGGATTTAATGAAGTGGATCGATTAGTGCAATTAGATGGTTCGGTGAAAAAATGGAGATTTCGAGAGGGTGCAACTCCTCATTTGTGACTATCATTCCGAAAGTTACAGATCCTATTGGCCTTGGGGATTTTCGGCCCATTAGTCTTACCGGTGCTACTACTATCCTCCGTCTTTATTGTCCTCTTTTGACTTTTTAAAGTCTTTCTTTATCAACTTTAATATTTAATATTTTTGTTTGTGTTATACAATACTTGATGAAAATTATATCAATGAAAAATACATTTTAAAACCAATCCATTCATATATTTTACAACAACAATTATATAACACAAATGAAAATATTTAAGATTATAGTTGAAAAAATAAGACTTCAAAAAGTCAAAAGATGACACTTATTTTGGGACGGAGGTAGTATAAAATTATTGCAAAAGTATTAGTTGAGAGAATCAAAAGGGTAGTGGGAAAGGTTGTAGGTGATGTACAAAATGCTTTTATCAAAGGGAGGTATATACTGGATGGCGTTTTAATTGCAAATGAAGTGGTGGACCACATGAGGAAGAGAATCGAAAAAAGGTTTAATTTTCAAAGTAGATTTCGAGAAAGCCTATGATAGTTTGAACTGAGATTCTTACCTGGATATAATGAAAAGATGGGTTCCGAACAAATGGTGTTCGTGCATTGAGAGTTGTCTTCGGTCATCCACAATGTCAATTTTAGTTAATGGACCACCAACGGAAGAGTTCCGTTTGGAGGGGGTTAGGCAAGGGGACCACTGTCCCCTTTTCTTTTATTCTAGCGAAGGTCTAAATGCGATCATAAAAGAAGCGGTGGATAAAGGTGTTTAGGGGTAAAGATCGGTAGGAATAATGTGGTAGTTTCTCATCTCCAATATGCGGATGATACTATCTTTTTCGGGGAATGGAACAAAGAGAATTCAAAATCCCTTATGTGTATTCTCAAATGTTTTGAGGAAGGTCGGGTCTCCGAGTTAATTATAATAAGAGCAAGCTATACTGTGGTTCGAGCAAATGAAGTGGAATTGAGGGATATGGCGAGATGGATGAGATGTGGTGTAGGTGAGTTTCCTTTTACTTATTTGGGGTTACCAATTGGTGAGAATATGAGGAGGGTTGGGGCATGGAATACCGTGATGGAGAAGTTCAAAAATCGTTTGGCCGATTTGAAAGCAAAATCGATGACGCTCGGGGCTTTAACATTGGTTAAATCGGTTATAGGAAGCTTACCAATGTACTACTTTTCGATGTTCCGTGTGCCATTGTGTGTGATAAAACAACTTGAAAGAGTGAGGAAAAATTTCTTTTCGGGTGGGGCGGGGGAGTGCAAAAAATTAGCTTGGGTTAAATGGGAGGGGTTGCTAGCTTCATTTGGGGATGGGGGGGGGGGGGGTTAAACATTGGGTCACTTCGGGGAAAATATTTAGCACTTTTGGGAAAATGGTGGTGGAGATTCAAAAGGGATGGAGGGTCATTGTAGGTTAGAGTCATAAAAAGTATTCATGGGGAAAGTGGGGGGCTTGGCGATTTTAGGGGGGGGGGGTATGGTGTGACATCATTAAGGTAGGGGAGGAGTTGGAGGGGTTAGGGTTAGACTTCATCTCTTTGTTCGAGGGGGAAGTTGGGAATGGTAGTGAAATTAGATTTTGGATTGATAAATGGGTGGGCGGGGTTAGGCTTTGTGATAGATTTTTGAGATTGTATCATCTTGATAGGTGTAAGGAGGGTTTGGTGGGGGAAAAGGGTAAATGGGTTGATAATTTTTGGGTTTGGGAATGGGAATGGGTTAGGAATCTTAGAGGGAGGGCATGTAAGGACTTGGGAGAGTTACAAACTATATTGCAAAATGTTGTTATAAAACGTGATTGTAGGGATCGGTGGAAGTGGGCTCTTCAAGAGAATGGCGATTTTACAAGAAGAGACTTAACAAAGTTAGTAGAAGAAAAGATTCTCAACGTGGATAGGGGGCGATGACGATTTGGAACAATGGGGTTCCAAAAAGGGCAACATATTCATATGGAGCTCTAAAAGGTAGACTTCCTGGTTCGTAAGGAGTTAGATAAGAGGGCATCGATTTGCATTCCCTATTATGTCCTTCTTCATACATGGTGGAGTCATGTTCTCATTGCTTGGTTATGTGTAATTTTGCTATGAGCGTTTGGGAAAAATTTTATAGTTGGTGGAAGATTGAGAGTGTTAATGCTTTTTCCATTGAGGAATTTTTTTCGTCTAATGGAAACGCTAGCATTCCTAGTCATTCATTCATCCAAATTATGGCAAGCGGTCATTTGGACGTCCCTACATTTTATTTTTGGAGAGAGAAATACGTGTTTTTGAAAGCCTCAAGTTTAAATAATATAGTGCAAGACATTCAACTTAAAAGTTTTGAGTGGATTGCAGAAGATCCGAAAGAAAAGTATTATAAATTGGCAACAATGGCTTTTTGATCCGGTCAAATGTCGGGTTTGAAGAATTTTGTGAGATTCCTGTTATCGCTTGGTCGAGTGGTTCTTAAGTCTTCTCGGTTCCAGAGTGTCTGTCGCCCAGTTCTTACAGAAAGTGTTTGGGAGATTGCGCAGCTTTGTTTGGGAGATTGCAGCAGAGGGAGATTGCGCGAGAGTGTTGGGGATCGCAATGTGGTGTTTGGGAGATTGCAGCAGTGTGTTTGGGTTAATGCGTGGTTTTGAGATTTTGCAAAGGTGGGAGTGGATCTTTTTAGCTCATGGACTTAGGCTAACCCCAATGACACGATTTGGAGTCGATCGGCCTCCATTTCGATCGATCGACAAGTCGATCGGCTTGTTGTGCATTTAGTCGATCGCCAAGGTGTTGGTCATGCATACGATCGACAAGTCCATCTCACAAAACAATTCCAACCGTTGCAATTCAAACTAAAAAAAAAAAAATACAATTAAAACCACCTTATAAATACACAACATACTTACACACTAAACTCACAAATCTCATTTCACACATTCTCTATATTCTTTCCACAATATGAGTTTTAATTTTACGAAGCTATTCATTGCCGATTCATCATCGATGATGAAAACGGTTAGTACCGAGTTTATGATGTTTTGCGGAAGAGTGTTGGGAGGCTATTCAAGCCTCGTAAAAAGTCTCGCCCCAAGATTTATGGATTTGGCATGCGCTCTTTGGTGTCACGGATGAATAACGATGTAAATGTTTTACGTGCACGCCTCTTTCAATGATCTCAAAACGGAGAGAGCACCGGATGTGGAATTGCTAACGCGGTGCCTTATAAACGGATATTATCTTGCCGATGGGATATATCCGAATGGCCTGTTATTATGAAGTCCATTAAAAATCCAGGGACGAATGATCACAAACGAATATTGAATAAGACGATGCACGGCGCAAGAAGAAAAGATGTGGAACGTGTTGGTGTACTAAAGAAGAAGTGGCTAATGATTAAATATCCGCTAGAGGGTTAGACAAAGAGCGCCTATATATAATGTACACATGTATCATATTACATAATATGATAATTCAGATCTAACAGACGGGCGATATCTCCCCGATTCTTTCCAATAGAGCAAAGACCGCTTCTTATGATCCCATAGAACGCATGTAATCGTGGAAATTACCAAGGAGATATGCAACAAAACAACTCATCTTAGCCTCAAAGCCGATTTGGTGAAAGACATTTGGCATCGTAATCAAAACTAGTTTAGTCGTTTTATTGTCGTAATGTTTTAATTTTATTTGAATTATTATGTAACGCTTTAATTATTAATGAAATTTTATTTTGTGTTAAAAATGTTTAAAAAAAAAAAAAAAAATTGAACTCGGGTCAGCCCTACAAAGACCTAATGGGAGAAAAGTCGACGGCAAGAGGAAAAGAGGGATTGAATCCCCTCATTGGGGCTAGCCTTATGTTGCTCAATTTCATATATAAGAATGGGACAAGATATTTCTACCCCTCCTATTTTTTATATTCCCACCCTCCCTATTTTTTTTGTATTTTTTTTTATTTTGTTTATTTCAAAAAACTATAAACCTGAAAATGCGGAACAAGAAATATAAAGTTTAATAAGTAAAAAACTTAAACTATCAAAAATACTAAATTTAAACTAACAAAAATCGTGTTGATGAAATAAATGGACAAAAGAATCAGTAAACCCTCCCTAAGAGGAGGGTAGGAATAGAAGTACATCCCATATAAAGAATGGGTGATTCTACTTATGCACCCAAAAATCCTTCCCAACACCTCATATAGGGGCCTTAATGACGGCCCCAATCATCGCTTCCTTTTTGTCTTTTGTTTTTTGTTTTGTGTAAGGTTTTTGTGTGTAGCTTTAATATTTATTTGTGTAGTAAGTTTTTAATATATATTATGTATTTATTTGTGTAGTGTTTTATATGTAGAGATATTTATTTGTGCAGGTGTTTTACGCTAAAACATTAAAACATTAGACATTAAAACATTAAACAAGTACAAGAACAAATGTTACTAATATTACAAACTAAATCTACCCACATGAAGATTATTAATGTCATCTATAAGCTCATAGAGATTCCACTCGACCGACATGCATGATCAACCTGATTTGCCAATTCCAGTGATGCCCAACGCCTTTATTCTTGCCTTCAACAAATTGTTTTGAGCCAATAGCTTGTTGATCGTTTTATCTTTAGTTCGGTTCTGCCTGGGATTCTCCAAAATGCTCATCCCAAAGAATTACATAGTGGTTTTACGAACTTTTATAAACTTTTTTATAAACTTTTTATAAACTTTTATTAACTTTTTATAAACTTTTATAAAAATTTTTATAAATTTTTATAAACTTTTTTATAAATTTTTATAAACTTTTTAAAATTTTTTATAAACTTTTTTATAATTTTTTATAAACCTTTTTATAAATTTTTATAAATTTCTTATAAATTTTTATAAACTTTTTTATAAACTTTTTATAAACTTTTTTATAAACTTTTATAAACTTTTTATAAAATTTTATAAATTTTTATAAACTTTTTTTATAAACTTTTTATAAACTTTTTATAAACTTTTTTTATAAATTTTTTATAAACCTTTTTTATAATTTTTTTTGTAAATTTTTAAATAGAATATTTATGAAATTTATATTAAAAAAATGAAAAAATATTTATAAATTTATATTTGAAAAAAATACTTATAAATTTATATAAAAAAAATATTTATAAATTTATATTTGAAAAAAGTACTTATAAATTTATATAAAAAAAAAATATTTATAAATTTTACAAAAAAATTATTAATACACATTTATATGTGTAAATGAAGAAAATATAAAGACAAGGGCCAAGTTGCAAGTTGTCGAAAGTTGAAGGTTAATATGGAAACATTTATTATTATATATATCATTCTAAATGAATGATATCATTCATCATTTGTGGTTTTCGCAGATAGTGTGGTCAAAATTGCCGGCAAAGAAAAGAAATGACAAGAAGAACGATGGTTTTGGGAGAGATAAAACCCAAACACCGCCTTTGGCCTGTTAGTAGGACCTATTTAGGAAGTGTAAGAAACACAGGTGAGCTTTAAATGAGCCTAGTTAGCTCATGTTAGTACTGATTGATGATTATCTCGCTCATGCAACACGAGATATATTTGTCATCAGTATCTAGTGTATTGTGGTGTTCTTCTTAGCTCGTGGGTTTTAAGTCAATGGGTCCCTTAATCTTTAGTTTTCCTTGGGTCAGTTTTAGTTGTATCATTTGGTTTTAGATGTTTCTTTCCGTGTTTGTATTATGTTTTTTCGGGCCTCATTCTCTTTTAATTCTCTTGATTAGTGTGGTGGTATGTATTGTATATTTTGCTCTTTTTCTTGAGGTCTTGTAATAATAGTTTGCCTTTCAAAATATATATATATATATATATATATATATATATATATATATATATATATATATATAGGATCAAATAAGAAGAAAAATTAAAATAAGAATGATAAAGAAGAAATCACAACCATTTCGTGATGCACCTATTAAAATAGATGATCTCCTCAAAATCTCTCCCTTATTTGAAATATGTGGCTAGAAATTTTATATATATATATATATATATATATATATATATATATATATATATATATATATAGTATGGATCCAAATAAGAATTAAAATAAAGGTAGGTTGAAGTCCAAAACCACGATTTGAGATGCAACGACTTGCATTAGATGCATTTCTATTCATATAGATGCAACATCTTGAGCCTCGAAAGTTAATTTGATGTATAGATGGTGCAAATTGATTTTCATGATTTTGCACGCATGTATGAACAAAAACTGAGAAATCATGAAATGCATCTAATGAATATATATGCATCCGATTGTAGAAAACACACTATCGCATGCTATAATGCATTTAAGATTATAGGGATGCATCTAATTTGTTTGCAAGATCTCACTCATTATAGTTCTTCTTATTCATTCTTATTTTAAGTTATCTTCTTATTTGATCCTAACTCTATATATATATATATATATATATATATATATATACATATATATATATATAAAATTGTATATCCTTACAAATTTTATAATTACATCAATATCTTTCTAAAACCTATAAATACTCATGTATATCCAAATAAATAATTTAATGATAATTATTTTTTTTCTAAAATTAAATGATGTATTACATTTTTATACTTGTACTAAACCAAGAGAAAGTTTAAGGTATGATTCTTCATCTTCTTCGTGTTAATTTTCTTCTTCTTCATTTGATCACCCTTTATTTTCACAATTTAATTTCGAAACATTTATCTTGCTTTTGAGTTTAATCATGATTTAGTCTCACTCTTTACTAAATTTCTTAGATATTTTACTTGAAACAACAAAGTACTATTTAGAAAATTGCAGATATACTTATTAAAGTATCCATACATGATATCTCAGATCCATTTCCTAGATCAAAAAATTGTAACTGTGAGTTGTGACACAGGCTTCCTGTTTAAAGCAATTTTAGTCGTCAAGCATATATTACGGAAACAAAAGTAATGGTGCAAAATTTATAGATATGAAATGAGGTAACTTTTATGTATGATGAAATAAAGGGAAGATACATACAAAGTATTCTATGTATGAACAACATGTTTAACTCATTGTTTTAAGCTTTTAGTGGGATATACGCAATTCTTCATATAACGGCAACTCAATCATTAAAGAATCAATGCTATCATATTTAGTTAATCTCACATATATACACTTTTTTTTCCAGTACTTTATTTTATTTTTGCCTTTTCTTTCTTTTTTTAGTTTTACTTTACTTTTTTTTTCTTTCTAATTTTTGTTATTAATACTTAATTATTTTGTATTTACTTTTCGTTTAATTTCTAATAATATGTTTTGTCAGTTTTATATTTTAGTTTATACACAAGACTAGTTATAGACTACAAGACGCACGCAAGTTTTGAAAAAAAATTATTTTGTATCAATGCTAAATATAATGTCTTTAAAGGTAATTACATATGATTATATACTTATGCACGAGTTTTCATTATTCATTATATCCATTAGAATTTTGTATAATCAAATTTTGTAAAAAAAAATGTTAGATAACTCAAGATTCAACTATATTTAAATGAGATAAATGTTGATGTTCATATTTAAATTTCAATATTGATGTTATGATGTATAAAAGATGAAGTTTAGTTGCACATAATAAACGTTGATGAAGTTAAAATATACTTCTTAAAGTTTTTAAAAATGTTTTTCTACATATCCTTATATAAATAAATAAAAGTTACATGAGTAGTTGTTATAAGTAAAATCACGCCTTTTTTCATATTACAAGAAAGCTAGTACTTACAATTTGATAATTATATTCTCGTTTTCAATAATTTAGTCGTATTTAATATTCAAATTCGTGTCCACGTTTGTCATAATTTTAATATGAAATAAATGAGTCCTTAGTAAACCTATATAGTAAAAAAAAATGACATTTATAATCTTATGTATATTTATATGTTGGAGTTTTAAAACAACATATATATTGTATTTTTAAGTTATAAAGTATAAGGGGTGTAAAATATAAGGAATATTTGTTTAATGGGTATGATTGAAAGTATCATACTTGCCACTATTTATTTTTTGTTGGTAGCAAACAAATTTGCTTTTGGGCATTTTTCTTTCAAATCCATCCTTTTTAGGGTAATATGTGACATTTTTGCCCTTCGGGAAAAAAAATTTTCTATTAGCTAAGAGGGCAAAATGTCCAAAATTTTCGGAAAATACCCTAAAAAGGATAAATTTGAAAAAAAATTACCCACAAAAGCAAAAAAATTTGTTCGCTACCCACAAAAAGAAATGGTGGCAAGTATGATACTTTTTTCAATCATTTGCCCTTGTTTAATTTCTAAAGTTATTAAAAAATATGGAAACTTATAATATTACACTTAACTCTATACAATTTTTAAAAATTTAACCACTAAAGTTTTATTAATTACCCAACTTTTTTAAAGTTTTTGTTTTCACAAATTTGACACCTATATTTTTATGTGTTTTTCTTCTCAACCAAATTTCTACACCAAATAAAGTAAAAGTTGACCAAAATCAATTTAATTTTGACTTTTATTAACCAATCACGTCGCCCGATTTATTATATAAAAGATAGGAACTTATGCGACCAAAACTTACGAAATAATTTTGTTTTCTAATTAACTTAAGTTATGAATGTTAAGAGCTAGCGTCCATCAAACGCATTCATATCTTTTGCAGTATTCCGTATCAATGATGTATTTGACTGCTAGGTTCAATAAAAGTGCAAAAAAGTTAATTTAGCCATGTTTTTAATTTGGATTCAATGTATGAAGCTCTATAATCCAGTAAAATTTACACTGGACAGTTTTATGCATTTAAAACATTTTGATCCCATGACATCTTTATGCCGATGGAACACAAAACGAATCCTATGCAAGTCAACTCAATTACATGTCCATAACAATTTACAATTTCCACAACATGAAATGCGTATATGTAAAGCAGCAGTTCTTACAGTGTTAGGACAAAAAGAGTAAAAACGAAACAATGCCCGTGATACACTGCTACATATCGTCCATCTTGAGACAAACTTCTACAAAATTAGCAACTAAAAAAACGTGGTCTTTGATCCGCTGGTAGACTGCTTGCATCGGGTCATTGATGGAGTGATGAAGAGGATATATGTGAAGATGGCCGTTAAACATTTTGTCTAACGGGAATCTGAGCAAGTAATAACATGGGTTAGATGATTCTCATATTTATTTATAAATATTGATAAAAATTATTATCGTATAAAAGAGAAAGATTTTATATATTTATGAAAGCATGGTACCCGTGTAATGTGGAGGTTTTGTCACAGTTCTATTTTACTAACGGTTTGTGGTGGTGGTGGTCAAAAGAGGGTAATGCGACACAAAATACATTAAGAAAGTACTTGTGTTTACCTCGCCCTTGTCGCAACTTATCAAGTGCCCTGACTGCCATCCTAAGGGTATGATCTCCCACTAGAGTTTTCATGTGTCGGACAAATTCTTCTTTGTTAATGCTATTGTTCTGTATAATTACAACATAGCCACTTATTGATTAATTCATATAATCCGTAGATTACACACTGAATATATAAAGAGAATGCAAAAAAAGGACAGAACTGCAGATAGAAACTATACCATTAATCGAGCAAATAGACCCTGGAGTTTTCACGC
Source organism: Chrysanthemum makinoi (assembly GCA_910596185.1). Classification (NCBI taxonomy): domain Eukaryota; kingdom Viridiplantae; phylum Streptophyta; class Magnoliopsida; order Asterales; family Asteraceae; genus Chrysanthemum; species Chrysanthemum makinoi. The sequence continues at coordinate 241,344,016 of OU343220.1, read as the reverse complement.
TATGTCTTTATCAAGTTGTTGTTCTAGAAACTGAAGCAACGCGGGCAAAAGGCACGCCAGATGGTCTATTTGTTGCATTAGCTCCTTGTTGATTACTATTCATTATATGTGTCCTTTGCAATTGGTTGTCGAGATTACGTGCTATAGTTTGAGAAGGATCCATCAGATGATGATCATGGTGGTGGTGGTCGTGATGGTGATACTGACGAGATGCATCTGTAAAAATTAAATATACAAGATTTCAGAAACAGATGAATTAACATTTAAGATTCACATACAGATATATTAAAAAGACTTAAATGCAGATTTTAAGGTTATTCTCATTATCCTTTCTTGTAAATAGATATTGTATTAATGTAACCACACATATTTGGAAGACCTATATAGCGGTTGCAATAGTTATATGACCTTCATGAAAAAAAGGTCAATAGATCAATAATCTCCTCATACTACAAACTTTCATTTTATAAGTTCCAATCGCAATCTCATACAACTCGTATTATACCGTTAGTACTTGCCACCTAAATCTGAGCATACTGTGAGTAAGAATGGATCCGATGTGCTAAGTGTAGAGGTAGCGGGTCAAACAATTGGCCAAAATGGGAGTGTCAAAATTGGTGAACTTTACTAAGAACATCAGGTTGATCACCATCACTTGTATTTTTATTAACTATCAAGTGCATAAAAATTTGTATGGAACTCCAAAAATACTTGAAGAAAGTGTTTGTGTTTACCTGCCCTTATTTGCAAGTTATCGACAGCCATATTAAGCATAGGATCTCCATAAGTAGGAAAGGACAAATGTGGAAAATTCATATGCTGTTGCGGTTGCTGTAGTTGTTGTTGTTGCTGCTGTTGTTGTTGTTGCCAATTGATAGCACGAACATTAGCATTAGACATGTGGCTCGATTGCACTCCATGTGAATCTGATTGGCGTTCCAACATTTGTGGTGTTTGATCCGCTGCCAGAGTGCTTGCATCTGATTGGAGTGATGACGGCTAACTTTGAGCATTTTGTCTAACAGGAACCTGAACAATAAATCGGGTTAAATGCATATCATGTCTATTTAGTTAAACACATTTTACTACATTTGCTCTTATCTTGGTGCCTATTAGAATTTCACAACTATTAGAAGTTGGTCAAGTGCATATAAGTAAAGCAATGACAATTTTAGTCTACAATATAATCCTTAGCCTATAATGAAATGTAATCTGTAAAGTTTAAGTACTTGCCCAAAAAAACAACGAGACTAGTATGTTAATTTGTAAGATCATTAACACCAAAAAAACAAGAGTAAAAGTGTTATTCTTTACCTTCCCTTGTTGTAACTTATAAATTTCCTTCTCAAGCATGTGATCTCCAACAACAGCTTGCATGCGTCGGAAAAATTCTTTTTTGGTGATACTATTGCTCTGTAAAGAAAAAAACATAGCCACTCATGAAACAACATAATTAACACAATGAAAGCATGAAAAAGATTACGAAAAAGAAACAAAACTTGCAGATATAAGTTATACCCTTAATCGAGCATAAAGACCTGGAGCTGCATATGACCTTTATCAAGTTTTTGATTTTAAAACATGATGCAACAGGGGAAAAGGCACTTGCTTGCTAGATGGACGATTAACTGCTTGCGCTGCTGCTGCTGCTTGTGGATTACTACCCACTCTATGCATGTCAGGACCACGTGTTACATTTTGAGCAGGATTCCTATCACTAGTATTTCGCAGATTCATAGTTTGAGACACCTGAACTTTATCTCGGTTAGCTTGATCCTCTTTGGGCCGGGTCAGTTCACGTGATGTGTGATTTTGTGGATGTTGTGTTTCAGAACCAGATGGTCCAATTCGAGTTACTACCGTCACAGGCTCTTGTGTCTGTGGTTTAACTTTTCTTCACCGTGGATGATTGCCACTGTTGAAAGAGTTCCCTTGGAGTATGATTGGTTGCTTGAGCTAAAGATGCTGCAAAATGAATGCAATAACCTATCATAACTAAACCTCCTAATATTTTCACAATTTGTAGTCTAAAAGTAGTTGCTCATTTGTTTGGGAAAACATGAATATTGATGGTGTACAAATCACCTTCCCTATCTAGATGACACAAATAGATTACGTTAAATAAAATGAGCAGAGCTCTACATTCTGAAAGCTTACAAATACTGTTGGACTCTATTGTCATCCAGCATCCTAATTCCTATCCAGCTCTGGATTTACCTTATGAATATGACTCGCTAGACTAATTGCCAACAAAAAAATCAATTTCATACCAGCTGCAGTAAAACTCATGATCGAGGTGTAAAAAGAAGGTGCATATTTAACCTTTACAATTTAGAGATTGCTATTACCATCTGTCACGACATCTCTACTGGTTCACAAGAATGTCCGTTTTGGTCCTTTTATCTATTACTTTCTTAAATAATATATAAACTCGTCAATATTTACAATTGATCTATCTAAAGATTACAACTTCAGTAAACTGAAACACAATCAAACACTAACGTATTCAATAATATATAGCATCTTGTGGATAACAAAAATGCATTCAGATTTCCATTAGCTACAAGGTATCAAGCTTAAAGCCACATAATCAGGCTACAAACATGTGATTAAGAATACAGGATTTAAAAAGCAAACAGCAGCAACAAGTTTTCATTAATATCCCAACTATAGAATTAAACTTTGATACACATGATGAGCAGTAACTGTTTTCAGATACAAAATACTATTTACACGAGGCAGTTTAAGATAGCATATACATCAAGGCTATTTGACCACTTCTCATAAGGCATACAAAGGCAATATAGATACTAAAAAGCTTAGGAGGTAATTAATGAAGTTATGGTAGTAACTTGTAAGTTACTGAAAAACTATTGAGACAAGTGTGTCGGAGAATCAATTGTCTTCCGCATAAAAAAAAAAAAGAAAAAGACAACTTTTTGAACATACAACTTTTAAGAGGGTGAAAATGTGGCTTAGAACAATTACTGAAGAGATAGGATACTAACCAGGAGTCACAGTCACAGTGTAAAGAGGAGAAGTCTTCTCAGTATCTTGATTATCATTTAAAGTCCTCTCAGAAGTTAACACGGGCTTAGGCCCAACATCCACACTTGGATGAGAAGTAGATGCCGAGTCAGCCCCACCTTCACGTTTCTGACATGCCTGCTCGGCCATTAGTTGCCAGTTTGATAACATGTCATCTCCTCCTACAGCTGCTCGTGCTGCCACATTGGCAACTTGTGTCCGCATCGTATCATCTTCCTCCTTTTTTACCTTCAATTAAACAAAAATTTTCACGACTTCACCAATTTAACTTAAAATGGTTACAAAGCAACTATGTATTCTCATACCTTCAATGATTTTCCACGACCATTATCACCATCACCACTACCTTCAGGCTACATTAGAAAAAATCGATCATTTTAAACCTCGTTGGTATATACTCTGCATTAATAGATGTCAAACAATTTAAACCTCATCTGCTCTTCGGAATTTTTCTACATCCGCCAGCTTCTTCTCCCATTTTTCTCGAGCTTTTTGATTCATTGACATAATTTGTTTTCGAACATCTGATGTGATAGCAGTCCTGTGTCTTGGCCTCTCTAAATCTACCCTCTAAAATTTTGTTATAGACAATTAGTAAACCTATATGTGTGGAATCAAAAGTTGACTAGTGGTTTGTAAAGAAATGGAATACAAAAGAGAAGATATCATATAATATACCCTGAGATTCACTCCACTGACAGCAGTTACATTATTAAGTTTCTCAATACTTTGATCATAAAATCTCCAACTACTTTTGTTTCTTACTGGTATTTAAAAAA